>CAJPIZ010000789.1:0-20782 GCA_905368565.1 Medioppia subpectinata | reverse complement strand
TGAACCACGAGGCGAGGGCTACGCAATGGGACAGACCGACCAACACTACGTTAGTTCACTCCCGTCGACACAATCACAACACAAACACTGAACAAAACGCGGCGAATAACAGTTCAAACGTGGCGTCGGGCGCCCCCAGCGGTAGCGATGCGCCGGTTGTGAGACCATATCAGCGGCGGTCGACTCGACACCGCAACTATTTGGCTCGCAATCACTTACACGAAGCCGTATTGAGTGCCACAAACTCTCATCCAAATCGATCACAAACTCAAACAACAACAACAACTCAATCAGAATTGCGTACAAATGCTAACACAGACGCGACGGTCAGTGATTTGCCCGAAGGCTACGAAATGCGACAAACGTCTCAAGTATGACATTGTATTGTATTTGTCACTGATTTTCATATATTAACGCACTATAATGTGTAATATAGGGTCAGGTGTACTTCTACCACGTGGAGACGGGTGTGTCCACTTGGCACGACCCCCGTGTGCCCCGAGAACTCATACAACAGGGCATTAATTTAGACCAACTCATAGGGCCAATGCTCAATGGCTGGGAAGTGCGACAAACCCAATCGGGTCGTCAATACTATGTCGACCACAACAATAGGACGACTCAATTCACTGATCCTAGACTTGTGGCCATAGAGAGAGAGAGAGAGAGAGAGAGAGAGAGAGAGAATGAGGGAGGGAGAGGATAGGCATCTGGCAGACAGTGCACTAACTTTCGACTAGACATCACTTGTTAACAGCCTTTGGGGCAATACTTTTTGATGGGAAGGAAAAAGTTTTTTAGTTTTTGCAAAATATACTGTACATTGAAAATGTATGGCTGAAGTATAGCACCACTGGATTATTATATTAAATAAAGACTTTAATCGCATAAATCATAAAATATTAGTTGCCTTAACATTGTTTGACATATAATTGGTATAGCATTTGCATTCGTATCGGTCTTAGGAGTAAAACGCTATGCTTTTATGGATGTATTGAATGGTATTGTTTGAGACAAACAGTAATTTATTCACAAAAAACAACTAATGATATGCTTTGGAGAGTCGGAAAGAGGTTTGCCTGTAATGCTGTGAATGCTGTGAATGCGGAGTACAGTCTCATTGTAATTGTTGTGGAGTTGTTGTGCAGTGAATGCCATTGGTTTGAACGGCGATGAGTTCACAAAGTGATGGCATTGTTGTGTTGCACTCAAAAACACCTATAATTGAGTCCTGAATACCAGTGAAGAGAGAGAGAGAAAGAGAGAGAAATATTTGGTATATTTTGATCTTCAGATCACAATAATTGAGTGTTGGATGTGTTGAGCAGATCTGTTTGGGCGATGATATGATGCGATTGTCGTTGTGGTAGTGTCTGCTGCAGACGTTGTCGTTGTGGTGAGTGATCACCTGTTTGTCACAGCAAATGGCATCACAACAGCAAACCAACCGCAGGAATGGCTCCATGAAGATCAGACTCACGAGTAAGTGTTGACATGTATTGATAGCCATTACCACTACAATTATCTCACCACTTGTCCACACATTATCCCTAAATCATTGATTGTATCGCTAATTGTGTTATATTTCTAATACCCGATAGTATTGTGCGCTAAAAATCTGGTCAAACGAGACTTTTTCAGTGAGTATTTTTGCCATTCATTTGATTTCGGATACAATTTATTGTTGTTTCCATCGATTATTTATTTATAGATAGTATTAATGTATAAATTAGTATTAAATAAACATTAATCGCATGATAAGTAATGATTAGTTGTTTTGCTAATGAAGTGATTGTGACTTTTATTGATTTAATGTATTGATTATTGATTGATGTGTTGTTTCGCGTCCAACAGGTCTTCCGGACCCGTTCTGTAAGATATGTGTTGACGGGTCGGGTCAGTGCCACTCAACCGATGCCTCGAAGGACACACTCAGTCCCAAGTGGAACAAACACTACGATCTGTAAGCATATCTTCAGTATAAACCAAATGTCATACCAATTGACAAGTAATGTCCATCACTACTATCTCTATAGATATGTCGGTAAATCAGATTCAGTGACAATAAGTATATGGAATCAGAAGAAAGTCCACAAGAAGGCCGGCGCCGGCTTTTTGGGTTGCGTTAAGATTATGCCAAACGCTATTCAAAGCCTTAAGGATACCGGATGTATGACTTCATCACTATTTTTATAAAACTCTCACTTTGTCTTCACTTGTTTTTCCTCTCATTAATTGTTTGATTTATTTATTATTTCCGTTTATTGTCCGACGATTTTTTGACATGTATTTTATGTTTTGTTTGTTTATGGAAAAAGTTTGTCAATTTTTATTTACTTTCTGTCTATGACTTGTAGTCATTGTTAATTATTTTCATGAATTTTATTTAATATTAGGTTTGCGTTAATTTTATTACTATTACTTATGAGGATATAATAGGAACTAATTTAAGGACAAAATGATTGGAAATGTGTTAAAATGTTGATAAATATCTAATGATTGATGTATTGAACTATATTTTGCTCAACAGATCAAAGGCTAGATTTGCACAAATTTCGCGAAGAAGACCAGGACTTAGTGAGGGGTCAGTTAGTAATCAGTTTGTTATCGCGCGACGGGAGCCGTACGGGTGGCGGTCGGCTCCAGAATGTAGTCATATCTGATTCGTCGGGCAATTCGAGCTCTAATTCAAATTCTCAGAACTGTATTCTCAATAATAACGACGATTTGCCCGACGGCTGGACAGAGTGTCGGACGTCATCGGGTCGAGTGTATTACGTGAACCACGAGGCGAGGGCTACGCAATGGGACAGACCGACCAACACTACGTTAGTTCACTCCCGTCGACACAATCACAACACAAACACTGAACAAAACGCGGCGAATAACAGTTCAAACGTGGCGTCGGGCGCCCCCAGCGGTAGCGATGCGCCGGTTGTGAGACCATATCAGCGGCGGTCGACTCGACACCGCAACTATTTGGCTCGCAATCACTTACACGAAGCCGTATTGAGTGCCACAAACTCTCATCAAAATCGATCACAAACTCAAACAACAACAACAACTCAATCAGAATTGCGTACAAATGCTAACACAGACGCGACGGTCAGTGATTTGCCCGAAGGTTACGAAATGCGACAAACGTCTCAAGTATGACATTGTATTGTATTTGTCACTGATTTTCATATATTAACGCA
Source organism: Medioppia subpectinata (assembly GCA_905368565.1). Classification (NCBI taxonomy): domain Eukaryota; kingdom Metazoa; phylum Arthropoda; class Arachnida; order Sarcoptiformes; family Oppiidae; genus Medioppia; species Medioppia subpectinata. The sequence continues at coordinate 17,585 of CAJPIZ010000789.1, read as the reverse complement.
CTATACTGTGTAATATAGGGTCAGGTGTACTTCTACCACGTGGAGACGGGTGTGTCCACTTGGCACGACCCCCGTGTGCCCCGAGAACTCATACAACAGGGCATTAATTTAGACCAACTCATAGGGCCAATGCTCAATGGCTGGGAAGTGCGACAAACCCAATCGGGTCGTCAATACTATGTCGACCACAACAATAGGACGACTCAATTCACTGATCCTAGACTTGTGGCCAACTCTTTGATGCTTCAAAACCTTCTGAAGTAAAACATTTGTTTTTAAAAAATGTTTTTTAATTTTAATACAAATGTTTAAAACTAATGTTTATTTCCAGCATTCGCTCGACTCGAAGTAATGGAGTTAACGACGAAAACAAGAAAATTAGTCAAAGTCTGAGCAATAATAATATCAATGAATTCTTGAGCAGTTCTCAAATACAACGACGAAATCTCGTACAGAAGATGAGTGCCTTAAGACAAGAGCTGCAGACATTTCAGCCCCAATCGGGTCACTGCCGTCTTGAGGTCTCGAGACAAGACATCTTCGAGGAGTCGTATAGAGCTATACTCAAAATGAGACCAAAAGATCTGCGCAAACGTCTGATGATTAAGTTTAGGGGAGAAGAAGGACTCGATTACGGAGGCATTGCTCGCGAATGGCTTTACTTATTGTCACACGAAATGCTTAATCCATATTACGGACTCTTTCAGTACACCAGAGATGATATCTATACCCTTCAGATTAATCCCGATTCTGCTATAAATCCGGTGAGTTTTGAGTCGTTATATAAAACAATTGATAATTTATATTAATATTTATTTGAATTGCAATTTTAGGAGCACTTGTCTTATTTCCATTTTGTCGGACGTATTATTGGTTTAGCCGTATTTCACGGCCATTACATCGACGGAGGGTTTACTCTTCCTTTTTATAAAATGCTTTTGAATAAATCGATTACTTTAGAAGACATCGAATCAGTTGATCCAGAATTGCATAGAAGTCTGTGTTGGATGTTGTGAGTGATATTTTTGTAGCACTTTTTATTGAATTTATTCTGAAATCAATATTTTGTTAACAGAGATAACGACATAACGAATGTGTTTGATATGACATTCGCTGTGAACCACGACTCGTTTGGTCAGCTCCAGGTCCACGAACTGAAGCCCAACGGACGCGATATTATGGTCACCGAAGAGAATAAGAAGGAATACGTTCGCCTATACGTGAACTTTCGATTCACTAATGGAATTGAACAACAATTCCAAGCCTTGCATAAAGGATTCTGTGAACTCTGTCCGCAACACCTCCTCAACCAATTCGATGAGAAAGAACTCGAAGTAATGTTCAGTTTTTATGTGATTGTTTGTGTGGTTACTAACGATTGTTTCGCCAACAGCTCGTTATCGGAGGTTTAGGAAAGATAGATCTCGCGGACTGGAAGTCTAACACTAGACTTAAACACTGCAACTCTGAGTCCAATATTGTTAAGTGGTTTTGGAGAGCCGTCGAGGAATATAATGAGGAGCGAAGGGCACGACTCTTGCAGTTTGTAACCGGCAGTTCTCGCGTCCCTCTTCAAGGTCTGTATTATTGGACACAATATGTGTTGTGAAATGTTGTTAATAATTGAATTTATTTGATAGGTTTTAAGGCACTGCAGGGGTCAACGGGAGCGGCCGGTCCGCGACACTTCACTATACATCTCATAGACTCGGATACCGTAAATCTGCCCAAAGCTCACACGTGTTTCAATCGCATAGACATCCCGTCTTACGAATCATACGAGAAATTGTACGAAAAGCTGACGCAAGCGATTGAAGAGACGTGTGGTTTCGCTGTTGAATAACAAAAACAGCCATTCATTCACACGATTCAGTGCCTAAACAAATATTGTTAACAATGTGTTCAAAATTCCTTCACTCTAACGATTGACTACTCTTTTACGAGTTTATGAAAACAAAATTATGTTTCGCTTCTTTGAATCTGTGATTACTATTTGTCGGGAAAAGGAATGCATTTCACGTATCGTTTGATTTCTCGACTTTTGTTCAAAATGTTTGTCTGAAAAAAATAGTTTTTTATTTACCGCTATTTTACGGTATTTTATCAGACTTTTTAATAGTGAGTGATTTTTTACACACAAAAAACTAATTGAGCTCTAAATCAACTTTTAGGAAAAAATACAAAACCACTTATGAATCATGACATTTAACTTAAAGCTAATATAAACCTATTATTTAAATTAATTGACAAATTTTATAGATATTTCTCATTGCATTTTATCTGAAAAAAGTTTCATAAAATGATAGATTTATGATATATTTGTGAATTGAGTCCAAATCCCAATCCAATCCTTATCTCATTTGTTTGCCATTAATCCATCAGTTATGCCATTCATCCCCTCATCTATCAATTCATATACAAATCCATTCATACCTTCATCTCATTGTAAATACAATTGTCTTGCATTTAAGCAATTTTTGTTATATTATGTGATATATTATGCGATAAAATGCATGATTGATATGATATTTGTTGAATCAATAAAATAACTTTTAAATGAAGTAATATTTGTAAGTTTAATCATTCATCATTGTATCATGGTCACTACAAGCAAACTCATTATTACGGTAGTCTTGTTGACTTATGTCTGCTAGTAATGGGCCATTACTAATGGCTATAATACTATCCGTAATGTATAGTAAACAACACGAATAATATAACAAATCATTATATTTAGAAGTAATAATAAAATTTAAGTATCATCATCATAAATCATCATGTCCTTCCACGTTCAATTCAGTGTCATTAGTAGGGGGCAAACAGGGGGCGGTGTTGTAACAGTATTTATGTGTGACCCAATGTATATGTGCAACGATTGCTGTAATTTTTGTAAATACTGTCACGTAATGAGTGGAAAGTGTTGTGCAAACTATCACTCGCTTTATAAACAGTGGCTTTAAATGCGAGGATTATCTCAATTGTGTCTGAATTGTGATCCACTCCTCAATACACACACAGTCTTACAGTCTTGGGATCAAGTCTTGTCTTCACATAGCGTTGCATTCAATGGTAAGTGATTTGATTGGTTCGCAAATGTGTTGTTATTGTTGTTATCATTTGTCAGCAAAAAAAAACTAATAATAAAGTGAGAGACCATTGAAGACGATATCTTCGGCTCGTATTTCAGTCACACATTTGTGACACAAAAATAACATATTTTTATTGTCCTTCAATTGCTATCAATTGAATGTCTGTGTCTTTACATGTGTTTTATGTGACAAACAATACACACATATGGACTCATTCATTGTCTCTCCACTTAATGTCCACTTAATTGTCTATTTATTTGACAGAAGATATTGAGTGAATGATCGGATCGACCGAAACGAGAAGCGATGGACGAGAAGCGAATCGCCGACTACTTTGTGTTGTCCGGCATTTCGGGCGAAAGTGGCGTCACTTTTGACGACAGTTTAGTTCAGGAAAGGCTTTCGGTGCCGAAGTCGGTGCAGACGCCGTCGGCGCCCATCACTGACATCACAGTCATTATCCGCAGCGCCGGCGAAGTGGTACCCAATGGGTACACGTGTATAGAGACGAGTCCATTGGGTTTCGCTGCGGACCTGAATCACGGCAGTCTCCGGAGTCCGAGTCTATTCATTTGCTACCGGAGGGGCAGAGATAAGCCGCCGCTCGTCGACATCGGTGTCCTCTACGAAGGGAAGGAACGGGTGATGTCTGACAGCGAAATCGTGGAAAACACTTTCGATGGAAAGCCGGCGAACGTGAATAACAGCGGTTCCCGTACTTTCCTCACCTTCAGGAGGGCTCGAGACAACGCCCCCTGCAATCAGTTAGTGGTGACCGATATTTGTGTCATTTTAGCCAATAAAGGAGAGTCACCCCCACATGCCTTCTGTCTCATCAACAAAAATCTCAATAAAGTAAGTGATTATGAATTTTATTTAATTTTTGTTCAGTTATATATTTTTTGCGCTATTTTTGTCGGATATAAGTGTTATATTTAATTTCAATAATACATTGTATAATATTTACTTAACGTCTAGTTTTACAATAGTTTTCAAATTTGATTTATAAGTAATAATAGAAACGATTATTTGTTTCAATCAAACGATGAGATTATATATATTTGTTTGGAGAGAAGAGCCGACAAAATGTAATGCGAGTACAGTATTGTTGAGATAAGGAAAAGGATTTTAATGCATAACATTTGGTTCACACTTTAGATAAACAATCAAACATTAAATGTTCGCTTGTGTTTGAAAATCAATTTTTCTCACAATCCATATCTTAAAAAACTTTTTATAATTTTATTCAAATAGTTATACTGAAATTTTTTGTACATTTGTATTATTTCTCAATAACTAATATTCGCTTAAAATTAACTAAATTAGTAACATTGAGGCATTGAGATCATAAATTATAATTGTGGTCATATTTGGTAGAATGATGTTAACTCATGTTATGTTTGGCGCGCAGGGAATGGTTGGTTCGGATGTGTTTATCTGTTACAAGAAGTCGATGAATCGGCCGCCTCTGCTCTGTTATAACCCGATAATTATAGGTCGGTTCCCATTAGAAGATTACCCGCATTATTCATTGCCAGAATCGGTGTCACTGTTTTGCTTCCCAATGGGGGCGACAGTTGAGTGTTGGCCCAAACGGGCACAACAGCCCAAACCTATATTCTCGACATTTGTGTTGACATCAGACTCGGCGGAGAAAGTGTACGGCGCGGCCGTCACTTTCTACGAGCCTCTGGTCGACCACCGGCTCAGCGATAAAGAGTTACAACATTTGACTTACTGTACAGAAGAGGATAGAGAGACTAAATCATTGCATAGAATCAAATCAATCTCTATTCTGAGTCGTTGGCCTTTTTTCGATACTTTTGAACGCTTTTTATTGTTTTTACACAAAACGTTTGTCATATCGTCGACAACGCCTCAGAAGATCCCATTAGAGCGCTATATATCTAATTTTATGTTAGAAATTCCGTTTCCATTACCGAATAGACCTAAGATTTTGGTCCAATTGGGTGCCAATGCAGACGAAACGGTACTTATATCACAACCACCAGAGTATATGCCATTGGCTCTGACCGGTGCTTCCTTTACCCAAATGCTTAGAAACTTAGGCCCAGAAAACTGTTTGCATGTATTATTGTTTGCATTGACGGAACAGAAAATTTTGTTGCATTCTTTACGGCCGGATGTGCTAACAAGTGTTGCCGAGGCTGTCGTCACAATGATATTCCCATTTCACTGGCAGTGCCCTTATATCCCGATGTGTCCGATAGGCTTATCCGATGTACTTAACGCTCCGCTTCCCTTCATTGTTGGCGTCGATTCCCGATATTTCGATCACTTCGAGCCCCCCATAGACGTGGCGGCCATCGATTTGGACACGAATTCCATCTATTTATCCGAAAGTAAACGACTTTTTAATCCAAAAATTATGCCAAAAAAGCCGACAAGAGTTCTGAAGAATACACTCGAAAAGCTTTTTGAGCGTTTAGTTCGACCGATGGCCGCGACTAATGGCGCCACTAATTCGGCACAAAAAGTGAGAACTAATTTATTTAACGATAATTTGCGGCTAAAAAAGATTGAAAGGAAAATAGAGATTGAAATACAGGAAGCGTTCATCAGATTCATGGCTACGATTCTTAGAAATTTTCGCTCATATTTATTGCCCATAACTCGTGCGCCGACTGTCGGGGCGACTGATCCGAGTTCTCTGTTTGATTTGCAGGGCTTTATTAAATCCCGCGACAAAACTTACCACAAGTTTTATTCATTAGTAATGAGAACTCAAATGTTTACGCGTTTTATTGAAGAGCGATCTTTTGTTTCCGACAAAAACATAAGTCTAGCCTTTTTTGACGAGTGCTCTGAAAAACTGGAATCGATGGGCGATTCCGTTGACTCGTCTTCAATGCGTTTATTAGATTTTGGGGATTATATCCAAAACGATCAAACAGTGTTCATACCTCCGCCCGAACCCATTGCACATGACATTCAATACACATATCAAGAGTTCGGTCCATTAGATCCACTATTGTTTCACAAAAATCCCACATTTTCTACACTTTCACGAATCGGTTCTCTTGTTAACGACAGCGAAGTCGGACTGTCGGAGAACTCATCAATCATTGGTCCGTCGAGTCCTATGTCTAAGCGAACGAAACAAGAGATAAGAAGTGCCCAAAAGGTGGCGCGAAGACACGCGGACTCGCCGATGAAGTGGTCGAAGTGCCTCTTAAGCTACTGTTATAGCCTATGGTTCCATCACTTACCCGCTTATGTCAAAGCGAACGCTTCATTCAAACCCAAACCATTGAGCACTGCCTTCGATGTCCTCTTAAGAATGCAATCAATAGGCTTTCATCCGTCCGATGAGGTCTGCTATAGAGTTATGATGTTATTGTGTGGCATATATAGCGAACCCGTATTAGCCGTCAAAGTATTGTTTGAAATGAAAGCTCAAAAAATAACTCCCAATGCAATCACTTATGGCTATTACAATAAGGCAGTGCTGGAGAGCACGTGGCCTACCGGTGACACCACCGGACAACTCATGTGGAATAAGTTACGCAATGTGATCGTAGGGGTGGCTCAGTTCAGACAAAACACTCGCATTAGATCCGCAAAACTCAGCCAACAATTGCAAGAAATTGAGACAAAAACTAATTCCATTCAGAGTTCTTCGGATTGCGGTTACGCCACGAATACGGAGTCAATCACTTCGGAACCAATTCCTCCATTCAGTCGAGTTGTGACCGATTTTAGGGAATCCGACGCTTTCAGGGAAAGGACTCGAAGTATTGTCCGAAAGTCTGGTTCGCATCTAAACTGTTTGCATGACTTCGACAGCGCGGCCGGCGTTCTCATGACAACTGATTTATCAAAGTTTTGCGATGGAATCGATTGTGAAGTTAATTGCATTCGAAGAAGACATAAAAGTGTAGAAATTGACACAAAAGACATTAAAGATATTAAAGATATAAACCGAGAATCGGATAAAAATATGGTTCCTTTAAATTCCAATTCTCCGAAACCATACCTCAGATCTCAAAGCTTTGGAAACGACGAGAAAATTGTACAAAAATTAAGATATGAAGCGTTGAAAGGATTGACAGCAAAGTTGCAACAAAATAGTCCTAACTTTAAGAAACCGTTGTCTAAGGATAAAGAGCCAGAGATTACTAAAAGAATGGCTTCGTCTGGAAATGCATTTAAGACTATTGGAGGTCTTTCTCGTTGCGCTGAAGTCCCAGAAAAAGAGGAACAAGAAGAAGGCGGTGGCGATGAAGTGGATGGCGAAGTGGAAGTGATGAAGAACTGGAAGAATAACTTAAACAATTCAAAGATTCTTGAATCAAAAGACTGTGAATCAACTCAAACCTCTGGTCAAACAATTCGCGAATCTTCTGTCACTTCCAATGACTCTAAACTTACGACTAAGAGCTCAGAAACTATGGATTCTAACAAAGGCTCTGAAAATTCTGCTGATTTGTCAAAAAGCAGTGCAAACAAAGAGGGGTTGTCTTCATTTAGTCCACTAAAGGACGCCATAATGAATATGGAGTTGTTTTCACCCGAAGGCAAAGTTGCGTCAACTCTGCGCTCCAGTTTCCGAATTGCCAGTCGTTTCGCTAAGTCTTCGCCGTCAACGAAGACCACTCTTTCTCGAAGTTCTACTTTTCATGAGTCAAACCATAGCTCTTCCGAGAAGACACTTAACAAAATCGGGTCTTTCTTTAGGAGAGATCTTCAGAAAACTGAATCCGATTCGGGCTCTAAAGTGAAGAGTATGACGCGTTCGGCAACACTGCCACCGGTCTCGCCCTCAAAGCTAACCGACGATAAGACAGAATTTGACGGTAAGACTGATAAATGCGAAGCCATTGGAAATAAAGATTGCGTTTCGACGGAAAGTCTCGATGAGTTGGGAACAGAAGAAGACAACAGCAGAGAAAATTCATTACTTAACTTGAGTTCTCAGTGGACTAACAGATTAGCGGCGAATAAACACTCGGAATATGTCTATTCGACCATCAAATCTGCGGCCAATAATATGGCGACTCGTTTTAGTGGATTAAAGTCTTCATTGGCTTATTCGACGTCCTCTCCAAACAATTCTCCATCAAAACTGATGGGAGCGTCCAATACGTCAGGTGTGGTGACAGGAGTGGCGACGGGCACAGCGAACCTGTTGTCGCAATGGGCCACACAATTAGCCGAGAAGTTTCCCTCCAATTTTGCCTTCGATGACGACGACTGCTCGAGTAATAACTCATTTGATATGAGAAGAAACAGTTTCGCCTCTGAGGAGGAATTGAGCGAACGGTCGCGTGAGGGGAGTCTCGGTCGCAATTTCACCGGTTTTGGCAGTAATTCCAGCGCTTCTCCTCTCTTTGATCTCTTGGAGAAACACTATTCTTCTCCATTGGAGCCAAACATACCGTCGACTGAAACAGATATGGAAGTAGTGATGACTTCGTGTTCGCGATGTTATACTTGTTTTTCAATCATTTATGACGAAGAGATTATGGAGGGCTGGACTCCCGATGACTCCAATCTGAACACTTGCTGTGCCTTTTGTACTTCAAAATTCGTTCCTTTACTTACCATAACAATCAATGTAAGCCTCAAAAGCAATTTAGTGTACATTTATTTAATTATTTGTCGATTTAATTAATAGGATATGAGAACTGATTTGATCGACGATAACATTGAGCCAAAAGAGTGAGTTTCTAACAAATTTTAAAATTTATAAATGAATTGAATTTTTTTATTTCAATTATGAGAAGCGATTTGAATGAGCCGTCAGAAGACGTGATTGACTCGTCAAAGAGCGAGCAAACCATTGCTCAAGAGATTTGTCAAAATGAGAATCATTTACATAAAACAGTAAATTCGACGCCTTTAGAGCCCATAACTGTCCCGTATTTAAGTCCATTAGTATTGCGCAAAGAGGTTGAGAATGTGCTGAGCAATGAGGGAGACCTGTGTCTCGCAAAGCCTGAGTTCGTCGACGAACACCCAATCATATACTGGAACTTAATTTGGTATTTCAAACGCGTCAATCTTCCCTCACATCTTCACGGCCTATGTCTTTACGCCAACACTTTCAACAAAAATAGAGTAATTTTCAAAACAATTTGATTTCTAACATCTTATTAATTGGTTTGCATTTTTATAGACACAAAATGGCGATAATTTTAAACTTAATGATTACCAGAGAGTGTCAGTTCGTTGTATGTGGGATAACGAGAAACTACACGATGATATTGGTAGCAGTCCTTTGCATAAACTATGGCTCGAGTCTTGTAAGTGATCTCAACTATTCATAGCACTGTTTTACACCAATTATTAATTGCTAACCAAATGTTAAGCCTTGAGTTCGCCACTCGTGCACGCGTTGGTCACCGATGAGCGCAAACTGACGCGCGGTTTAATGCGACAAATAATAACATCGATTCAATGCAACGATTTGTCGACACCAATGAAATTACTGATTACTGAACGCCTCAAACTGAACGCTAAGAAGAGCACCGCTAAGCAGCACAGCATATATCGGGACCTACTTTTCCTATCGTTTGTCGCTTTGGGTCGAGAAAACATCAATAATTGTATGCATTTTAATCATTAGTGTTGAGATTATCATTGAATAAATGATTTCTTTAATTATAGCGGCCTTTGATCGCGAATATCGTCGCGCCTTCGAGTCGATGACACCCAAAGATCAGATGGGTTTGACAGCCATTGATAAGCCGCCATCGATTGGCATTATATTCTGTCGCCGTTTCTTCAAAGAACTGGAACTGAGACCACAATCGGACAACAATTTGCTCATCAATTCAGCGAACAAATGATACGTTTGTTATGCTCTAAGCGTTGTGTCATTTGTATGTCGTTTTTTAATGCCTATTATTAACATATATTTTATTTGTTTATAACTTAGAAATGACTTTTATTTTATTTTTTTGTTGTATTTTAAGTTTTATTTTGTAATTATAGTTAATTCCTGTAAATAGTATTTAACTTTGAAAATACTGTCCAGAAATGCATTTAATTTATTAAAGTTTTTAAATTTTATAAATTGTTTGACAAGTAATGACCGGACAATCAGACGACCGATTAATTGATTGATTGTATGCATTGAGAAAGCAATGAAAAAAGTATTAAAAATTGAATAAAAGTTTTTAAATCACAAATAATTTGATAATAATTTCAATAAAAAACAATTTAAACGAAGAGTTTAACGATTGGTACAAAAAGACTCGAATAGTGGACGTAATTGATGTGATTGTATGGCAAGTGTTTTCACTCATTGTTTTGTTGTGTTTTGTATTTATTGGCAAAAATGTCGGACAATAGAGACGACCGACGATTGAGTGATAAAAACGATAACATTATTAAATCAAACAAACGGTAAGTGTTTTGAGTTATTATTTGTATCAATGATTGAAATGACATATCGATTGACGCTTTGGTTGCATTGCTTTTGTCCAAAGAGTTGATCCGATGGACGAGTGGTCGCCGCCGACCGACGCCTCGAAAGGGGCGGCCATTAAATCGCAATCCAATCACAAGAAGTCACACAAAAGCAAACATAAGAAACACAAAAAGGATGACAAACACCGCGAAGTGTCGGCCACTCGTGAGGACAAGTCGTGTTCAAAGCATTCAAAGCACTCAAAGAAGTCCAAAAAGGAGAAGAAGAAGGATAAGGAGAAGCGGCCGAAGACATCGCTTTCTAAATCGGACGAAGAGTTGGAGGAATTGATTAAACAGAAGAAGCTTTTAGAGAAGGAGTTGATGGACGAAGAGCTGAAGCAGAAGAGCGGTTCCAACGATACACACACTAGTCATTCAAACGCCAGAAGTGGTGAATCAAACGGCGAACCATTGAATGGTATGAATGGATACAAAGATTGCGATTTAAAAGACAATGAATTGAGAGTCAAAGAGAGGAAGAATGCGACCAAAGATGCGGTGGTTTTGGAGTCAAACGACAAGAAGAGAAAAGCGACGAATGATTTGCACAAAAATGAGAAACACTTGAAATCTAGTGAGAAATCAATTAAATCTGAATCAAAGACTAAAATGGTTTCAAAAGAGAACTCGAAGTCAAAGGAAAGTCGAAATACAAGAGAAAACTTGAATAGAGATAACAATAGAGAAGAGAGAAGTTCTAAGGAATTGAAGCCAAAAGCGATCGAAAGTTCAAATTTGAATGAAAAAAGACAACATTCCTCTGAAGACAGACATTATATAAAACGAAGCAGAAGTCAGTCCAGAGATCGTCAAAGACATATCACTCCAGACAGAAGTGACAGAAATCGGATGGAAAGGGGAGACGAGAGGAACAATAGAAACGATCGATTCGACAGATTTCGGGATAAACCGGATCATTGGAACCGAAGATATGAGTCCAATAGACGATCGCCTCATAATTGGGATAGAGATAGGGGTAGAGATAGAGATCGGGAAAGGGATAGAGGAATGTATCGAAGCGGTGACCGGGAAAGGGAGGACAGAAATAGGGAAAGGGATCGCTTCAGACGCCAAGACGATCATCAAAGGGGATCCAAGAAAGGCGGCAGACATTACGACAAGTACTCGAATGAGTCGTTTGGAAACAAAAACGCAAACCAAGAGTCGAGTTCTGATGAGTCCAACAATTTGGACGTCGATATCAACGAAGACGAAAACGAAGAACAAGAGATTGAACGGCGAAGAAAACAACGGCAAGAATTGCTGCAAAAGCTGAGCACAGATTTGGGTAAAGGAAACGATTGTAACGACGCCTCCAATTCTGGGTTCTCTTCTTATCAAAACTCTCCCACAAAAGAAGAATCGGATAAGAATTCGGACAAAATGTCGGAAAGTATATTAGACGAGGACTCGAGACTGGAAACGTTCGACGAGATCTCCAAACGGGTAGACGAGACCGAAGAAGAGCTTCAAAATGACACCGATTTGGAGCCATCGGGCGATCAGAAGCAGGAGTCCATCAAAAGAAAACCGGTTGACATGTTCTCAGATATTGACATTTTTAGCGCTGATTATAACTCTCCGTGCGATCAAAACCACTTTAGAGCGTCTGGAGCTGAAAACCCGGCCCTTAATGACAACTGGGACGACGCGGAGGGCTATTATCGTAAGTGTTTTGCATTTTACAAATGATTGTCAATTTGTTTTGATATAACAAACGTTTGTTTAAAGGTATAAGAATTGGCGAAACACTTGACGGGAGGTATTCAGTGTACGGCTATACAGGACAGGGAATGTTCAGTAATGTTGTTCGCGCTCGAGATAAGGCCCGATCTCAGCAAGAAGTGGCCGTTAAGATCATCCGAAACAATGACATCATGTAAGTCTCAAATGTCTATTCAGTAATGATTTTGTATATTAATTGTTTGTCTTTTTGCTTGAATTGTAGGCATAAAACGGGTTTAAAAGAATTAGATTTTCTAAAAAAGTTGAATGATTGCGATCCCGACGACAGATATCATTGTTTACGTTTGTTCAGACATTTTTATCATAAAAATCATTTGTGTTTAGTCTTTGAGTCTCTTTCCATGAATTTGCGCGAAATTCTCAAAAAGTATGGAAAGGATGTCGGACTCCATATAAAGGCTGTCCGCTCTTATAGTCATCAACTATTTATGGCATTAAAGCTCCTAAAGAGGTGTAATATAATGCACGCCGACATCAAACCCGATAATATTCTGGTATATATTTTGCAACATTTATTTTTACCGTAAAGTGTTTTACTGATTACTGTTTTGTTTTATAATTATAGGTAACTGAAAATAAATTAGTGTTAAAATTATGTGACTTTGGTTCTGCCTCTGATGCCAACGAGAATGAGATAACACCCTATTTAGTGAGCCGTTTCTATCGAGCGCCTGAAATAAGTAAGTATTTTGTGGCAAACCGTATACTGTATTGTATTGATTGGAATTGTTATACTAATTGTGTATTTGTTTGACAGTATTGGGACACTCGTATGACTTCAGTATAGACATGTGGTCTGTGGGCTGTACTCTGTATGAGTTATATTGTGGAAAAATTATGTTTTCCGGTAAATCCAATAATCAAATGCTTAAATTTTTTATGGACTTCAAGGGAAGAATGAATAACAAGTTCGTACGGAAGAGCGCTTTCAAAGACCAGCACTTCGACGCTAACTGTAATTTTCTCTACCAAGAGGTCGATAGGGTTACTGAAAAGGTTAGTCGATATATCAATATGTTTACGGTATTATAGTTTAACGTATAATATCATTGATTTTTTATAGGACAAAATTGTTGTCATATCAAACATACAGCCCATCCGAGACCTGAACTCAGAGTTAATAGCGGACCAGACATTGGATGAGACCGAACACCGAAAAGTGTCTCAATTGAAAGATATCTTAGAAAAGATCCTTATGTTAGACCCGACCAAACGGTTGACTATAACACAAGCACTCAGTCATCCATTCATTACCGATAAGATGTGATGACAGAAGTGAGTCCTTTGGTCTGTATTTGGTCTATAATTTATGTCTTAAATGAATATATTTATCAAAATTTTATTTACTATTTATAGACAACTAAAGCAAATGATTATATTGTTTATGCGTTCACAGGATATGTATGTAATTGAGTGAACAGTTATGATAATTATTGAGTTTGTTTTTATTCATTTTAATTTGTCTATCAATCTATTGATAACTATTTTTAAATTAATTGTACAGACATTGCGAAAAAATGTAAATAAAATACCGTTCCTTTTGTGCACCATTTGTTAGGTTTGTCTGACAATCATTTAACTGGACTTTGTGTTAATGTCACCGAAAAAATACAAAATACAAAAACTTTTGTATTTTAATAATTGAAACTTAATTGCTGTTGAGATCCGAGACAAGTGTTATACCATTGGTAATTGAAACTCACATTAAAACCCATTTGTGATAATCATTTGTTAATTTATTTTTCCGAATGAAATGATTAAATAAATTTTGTTTTCAATTTTGATTAATTAGGCGTTTTTTCGTCCAAAATAAGTCTCTAAGCGATCACTTCTTTGGTCACAGAATTTAGATTAAAGTATGAAATAAAGTAATGCTTTTCGAAAGAAATTTGCTTTCAATTTCACTTTAAAACTCTCTAATACTTGTATTTTACAGGAAATTTATTCACCAAAAAATGTGTGTTTGGATTCACAGAAACTCAAATTTTAAATTAGTTTGTTTTGTCTTAACTTATTTTGTTATACTCTCTAAAGAATTAATGATTGTTTTGATTCATTCAAGTAAGTGATGGGCGAATGAAAATCAATAAGTATGCTATTCTTGATAATGTGAGAAATTTACACTAAATAGTAGTGCCTTTTATTTGCTAATCAAGGATCGGTTTGAGACCGGATTGTGGCCATTGTTTGCTGCAATTGACTAAATGGAAAGAACTGCCATTCAATTGACGGTTTCGCTGATGTGGTGGACACTCATCTCTATAGACCTGTTGGAACCACATGTCTGACCAACAAGTGATTCCAGAATTGATTCCATAATATAGTCGTTTTGCACACAAACATTGCTATAATTTGTGTCCCAAACTGATCCGAGATTGTCATATAAAGCACCTGATCTCAAGACGGGTACAGTAAGTATTCATAACATTTTCAAAGTGTTTGAAAATGTATAATAAAGAATAAGATTGTTGTGATGGCTGTAATTCAATCATAGCATTAATGCACTAAATGATAGCAATTAATGTAATATAATTGCAATTATCAATAAAGGTAAAGTATAAAGATATTCCCTCGCATATAAATATCAAATATTTTCATTACAATATATAATTAAACATTTAAAACATTTCATAATAAGATAAATGAGTTTTAAAATAATGTGTTAATTATATAATTGTTGAATATTTTATTTGTTGAATACCTTTTTTGGAGATCATATCATCTGATCATTTAATTGTAGTCGTGTTTGTGATAACTTGTTGAGGGAGTTATACAGCAATTGTAGGCCTGGGATCACAATAGCTGTGGGATTATCCACAATACAGTACACACACTGTATGTCTCTTTTGATATATTCATTGCTTTTTAATTGAATTTTTATGAAAATATGAATAATAAAAATAATAATACAAAAGTTGTCATCAGATTCTTTCAATTGTAAAATATATAATGTTTTTTCAATTAATAAACTATTTGTTTAATTGAAGGACAGCTTAATATACTGTCTGTTTGAAGAATTAAAGGGAAATTATTTGAATGAATGCTAATCTTTGCATTTTATTCATTAAACTCTTTTCATTGCATTTGTTTAATGTTTTGTGAAAATTATTTTTGGAGTTCAATATATTCTATGGTTTGCGTTATTGAATGTATTAATCCATAACTAATGAAAGTTATATTTAATCATTTGATGAAATATTTTTTATACAAAGAAAATACTTTG
Source organism: Medioppia subpectinata (assembly GCA_905368565.1). Lineage (NCBI taxonomy): Eukaryota > Metazoa > Arthropoda > Arachnida > Sarcoptiformes > Oppiidae > Medioppia > Medioppia subpectinata. The sequence goes on along the minus strand of CAJPIZ010000789.1, from coordinate 2,090 downwards.
ATTGCATTCCTAAATGAAAATCTAATTAAAGATAGTTTTAAATTGATTTAATTATTGGTTTTTTCCATATAATTAAAATGCTTTCATTTATGTATCGATTTCTAACTATTTTATGAGAATGTTTTCAAAATGTTATTCAATGAGAGATAATTTCAAAGACATGCAAACGGAATGATTGGATGTTATTATAAGATTATATTTCATCAATAGTTTAGGTAAGCCTTCAAACGTCAAAATTCCCAACTTTTCACTCGTAATACTCGCGAAACCAATGAATACTTCGGTATATAATAAACCGATAAATGATTTATTAGTGCGAAAGCAAACGACAGAAGGAAATACAAGAATTGAATCAACGATTTAAAGGCCGAACTTGACATCCTTTGCCAAAATGCTCATCCATTCGCTCCCTATCTTCACATTCAGTACACGTTATTGGGATAGAGAGGGAGAGATCCAAAGGGAGGGATAGGTGTGAATGTATTGAGACATTCGGCAGTTATTTAATCATTGCATTTAAAAATATGATTTGAGAGCAAATTCTGATTGAATTCAAGGCTGACGAGAGCTGAAGGCGATATCGGATGGGATGATGGGATGGGTGTTGTACCTCAACGAAGAGAGTATAGTTAATACTCTCTAAATGGACATCACTATAGGCTGCGAAGGAATTGTCTGTCCTTCACCACACAATTGTATAAAAGACAGCATTTAGTCGTCTATTCAATTACTACAACCTTTTGCTCATTTCTATTCACATATTTGTTTGCAAAGCAAATCTTAACGCAAATCTTTCAAACATGAAAGCAGTCGTAAGTTTGTTTAACTCTTTCTAAATTTGTTTGATTTAACAAAAGCATTGATACAATTCAGGCACTCATCGTTTTTGGATTAATCGCTTGCGCGAGCGCTGGTATCCTCAGCCCATATGTGGGATATTCCGGGTAATTATTGCGAGTTTATAATGTTTGTGTCGGACACTCATTCACACCATATGTATAACCCGTTCACAGCTATTACGCGGCGCCGACAGTCGTGTCCCGCACTTACACCTCACACCCGGTTGTGTCGCGCGCTTACGCCGCTCCGTACGTGTCGTCCTATGTCTCGCCGTATGTCTCGTCGTATGCCTCGCCGTACGTGTCATCGTATGTGTCGTCACCGTATGTCAGAAGCTATGTGTCGGCGCCATACGTGGCCGCACCCGTCGCTTATAGCTCGGGCTATTCCTACTCGCCGTACTCCGCCTATAATTATCTCCTCAAGAAATAAATGACCACAAAATGAATGTTAACTTTGATTCTCGACACCATATTTGACTCTTTTATTGATAAGCTTTAGGCTTTCAATTTGAAAACGAAATTTTTTTGTACTTAAAATCTCTGAAAATTCGGTTTATTTTGAGAAATCCGATTATACAAAACAAATTGTGATTGATTTTTACATTTTCTAAACGTGTAAACTATTTTTACATCTAAAATAAAAAATAAAATTATAAATATTCTTGCAATATATTTACTGATTTTTAAATTATTTCCATAACTTAAACAATATTGAATACAGTAAATGGAAGTGAATATTTTTTATTAATGATAAGATATCTATTATAAATATTAAGTAGACAATCGTCTTGTGTTTCATTAAATATTAATACTGTATTATTAATGATAAAAGCAATCAACTAACTTACTTGTTGGTTACTTTATAAACTATAGCATTCAACGATAATAAGATTGTTATAACATTAAAACTTTTTAGGCAATGATTTGAAGATAGGGTTATAAAGTTATGACAGAAAAGGTTTGTTAACATCTATTCCTAACATGTTTTCTAACGCCTTTTTATTAGAATTTTAATGAAATATATCATTCAAATGACAAAATTCAATTATCAATTGGGAGTAAAGGTAACTGAATAAGTGAGAGAGTGAGTGAGTGAGAGGGGGATAAAGAGAGAGAGAGAGAGAGAGAGAGAGAGAGATCTAGAATTATTTATTTTGAGCAATTAATCATATTTTTATTAACAGAAAACAATTTCAAAACTAATATTTATGTGACAAATGAAGGGAAATGTGTATAAACTTCTGGGGA
>CAJPIZ010000788.1:0-15019 GCA_905368565.1 Medioppia subpectinata | reverse complement strand
CAGGCTTACTGGAGACAAGGGTAAGATTAATACCATCATGATATACAAACTTCCTCTCTTTCTCTCCCCTCTCTCGCTCTCTCATTAAAAGTTACCATAATTTAGAGAGCGGATATAGGAATAGGACAGTTGAGTCATACACTGGTCAGACGCGAATTGATTGACTTGAGTTACCCCCACATAATAGATGTAATCACATTCACATCTCCCACACCAACACTTTTAATTATTAAATAAACACACAATTAAATCATTAATTCAATTAAATCAAAACATTACAATTAGATTTATTTTATGGGACTTTAGCTTGATGGAACTTTAGCTTGATGGAACTTTAGCTTGATGGAACTTTAGCTTGATGGAACTTTAGCTTGATGGAACTTTAGCTTGATGGAACTTTAGCTTGATGGGAAATTTAGCTTAATGTTTGTGTTTAGGATTATTTTTGTCACAATTAGATCCAAAGAACCTATGATTTTGTTTTAATATCTGCGGCAATAATGCAATCGCTTTGGTATACAAACAGCGGATCCATTGGCACAGACACTGACATTATTGTAATTATTTAAAAAATTGTTTAAAATATTGCATTATTTAACGAGCGATAACTCTCTCTCTCTCTCTCTCTCTCTCTCTCTCTCTCTCCACTTTTAATTATTAAATAAACACACAATTAAAACATTGAAACATTAATTAAATTTAATCAAAACATTATAATTAGACTTATTTAAAAAATACTAATTAAAAATTAATACAAAAATAGTGAAAATTAAATTCAGCCAATACATGATAATTAGGTTTATATAAAAAACTTGAGATATAAAAATCAATACAAAACTAAATAAAAAACATTTTCATAATTTGATTCAAAGATCGGGTGATTCTGTCTTAATATCTGTGGCTATAATGCGATCGCTTTGGTATACAAAGAGCCGATCCGTCGGCACAGACACCGACTTCCAAAGCTGACCTCCGAGCCTATGGCCGCCATTAGTGGATGTGATGATCAATGGCTTAACGTAATCGACACCACCGCACGATTGAGCAGTACGTGATGTCAACACCGACTTTGAGACCACCGTTCGCTTACACATAACATTCCGGGGTTTGGGAGCCGACACGGCCTGAACCCGGCGTCGGCCGTCACTCGTCGGCCCTTTCGCTGTGTGCAGACGGCTTACGTGTCCACTGAGACGACTCTTGGTGGGGAACCATCGGCGGCATCCACTGTACTGACAGTTGAACCGCTTGACCACAGTTTTGCGGCCCGAGTGCTCCCGGAGTCGATGTCGTTGGATAGCGCCCACGTATGTGAAGAGTTTGCCGCACACCGGACACGGTATCGGCGGCTTAAGAGTAACCCGTTTGCCGGGCGTCGCCGCCGGCGGGTGCTGTTTAGCCTGTCTGACATGTGACGGGTGCTGTTTGTCCCGATGCCGGCGCATTGTGTCGCGCGACCGGAATCGCTCCTCACACCCAGCTATGGCGCACCCGTGCGGGTGTGTGTGCGCCGACCGGATGTGCCGTTTCAGTTCCGTGTGGGCGGTGAACACACGGCCGCACCGGTAGTTGTCGTACACGCACTGGTGTGAGCGATAGACCCGGTGCTCAGCGCGCAGGTGACCGATGAGGGCGTGCGTGTCGTACGAACCGTGACGACAGGCGCCCACTGGACAGATGGAAACAGTCGGCAGCTGATGACCCGCGCGGTGTCGGTCTAATAGGAGTTTCGTTGGCAAGTGTTCGCCGCACCCGGACTTCGGGCACTGGAACCGCCCCTTCGCTCCACTCTTCTTAAACTTCGCGCTCTTCAGCGACAGCTGTTTGGCCGCTGTTATCGTCGGAGCACTGCCTGCGCCGGCGCTGTCGGCACTTCGCTTCGGGCGCCGACCTCTGCGACCGATTGGCCGCTGTTTAACGGCTATTGCTGTCCGACCGCTGTTTGGTGTCCACTGTTTGGCGATCTTCACCGCCGATGAATGGCTCGACACTACGTGCTGTGCCTTCAGCGCAGATACACTCTTTTTCGTTTGCGGCACACTTTTGCTCCTAATTGATCCGCCCGTCTTCAGTGGCCGACCTCTGCCACGCTCTACCGGCGCTGCTTTAGCAGTGGCTGTCATTGTCTGACCGCTTGTCCGCTGTTTGTATGTCTTCGGCACTGACGACAACAACGACTGCCCCTTTGTTTGTCGCGAATGGTTGCCAGCATTTGATCCGTTAGTTGTCTTCGAGGTGTTGTCGTGACGGATAGCGTTGGCGATCGCCTTCGGCAGCCAATGGCCGGCCCGATGTCTGTCCAATAGGAGCTGAGTTGGGAACCATTGGCCGCACTCGCCGTCCGGGCACTGGAAACGACCCGACGTTATCTCACGCTTCTTAGCGCTCTTCGGCGGCCGACCTCTTCGCGAGTGATTAGCCAATTGATCCGTACTCTTGTTGTCAACGTTTGGCCGCTGTTTACCCGCTATTGTCCGACCGCTTGGTATCAACTGTTTGGTGATCTTTACCGGCGATGAATCGCTGTACACGTGTTGTGCTGTCTTCGGCGCCACTGACTGTCTCTTTGTTTGTGACCGACTTTTATCATTAACTGATCCCTTAGTGACGGCTGTTCTGGACTTTGATGGCCGACCTCTGCCACGCTTTGCCGGCCCTTTGGTTGCGGCCATTGTCTCAGTGTTTGTCCGCTGTTTGCGTGTCTTCGCCGACAACTGTTTCTCTGTTTGTGCCACAGTTTTGTCACCATTTGATCCGTTGGTTGAGTCGTGTCTTCGGTTAAGGATAGCGTTGAACTCGATGTCGAGTGCCTGCAGTCGGAGCTCCTCTTCGGGTGACAATTGGTTGAGTTGTTTAAGAGTTGTCTTTAATGTCAAGACTTTCTGCAAATATATGTGAAACTCATTGAAGACACGAAAGTATTGATTCAAAACCAATAACTCATTCAATAGTCGGAGGTTTTCTTCACTCAACTCTTCCACCAAATCATTGATCAATATTTCACTCATTTTTACCACAATTTAATCATTCATTCATTCAATTAATAAAACTTTAATTCAAATCAAAACTAATGACAAAATTGTGTCAAACATTGAATACAAGTATTGTTTGTAAACAAATGCATGACTTTTTGAGAGCTCATGGCTTAACACAACTTACGTTCAAATATATAAAACAATCGTTTGTCCGACAAATTAAACAATTATTTATACAAATTAATTATAATTTCCTTAATTTTATTAACAAAATTCAATTATAACTACATTTTTGGTTGCATTTTATGAATGAGTCTGTAGTGAGTCCTGAGGGCCAGTCTATGCACTGTTTTAAACTGACAGCCCTTCACAGCACACGGTAAGGACACACCGTTGTGGACAATCATATGTTGATTGAGCACTTCCTTAGTTTTAAACGTTTTGTCACATCCGGGCCAATGGCAGGCGTGCGGCCGATCCGACCGATGTGTCTCCTTATGTGTCCTCATACATGAAGGCCTTCCCGTTTGATATTTACAGCCATCGATACCGCACCGGACGGTCACACCGTTGTGGACAACCATAATATGCTCGTTCAGAGCGTTAACCGATTTGTAAGTGTGGTCACAATCGGGCCAATCACAGGCGTACGGCCTATCGGTCGAGTGTGTCAACTGGTGTTTCTGCAATTGCCCGTTAGTTCTGAACCGGGCTTCACATGCGGGCCATTCGCACGACACCCATAGGTTCGAGTTGTGGCCAATGCGGTGATACTTCATTCGCCCGTAAAGGTTAGTGGCGTAATCACATCCGCTGGACTCGCATCGGTACTGTTTGACGCCGTTGTGGTCTGCGGTGTGGGCGGCCATTACGTGCTTGTAAGCCGTTGAGTACGAACACCCGTCGACTTGACACTGCATTTTGGCCACAGCGTGAACAAACTTGCGGTGTATTCGTAGACATCCAACCGTTTTAAACCCCCGCTTGCAGTCCGGTTCCGGACACGGGATGCGTTGTCCGCCGCTTTCGTGAATCTTTTGATGTCTCTTCAGTTCCCATTTGTGGCGATACCTTCGCTTACAGTTGGCGTAATCGCATGGGAAGGGCTTCACTCCGTGAGCCTTATAGCAGTGGTCGCCGTACTTCTGAGCCTTTTGGAACAGTTCGCCGCACGATTGGTCTCCGCATACGAATGGCGTGAGTATTGCATTCACGTAAGTGTTGTACTGGTTTATCGTCGGGTCGTTGGACACGACCAACACATCGATTCTGCGGGTATAGCATACGGGTGTCAGTTCGGCAGCCACTTCGGCGCTAATGGTCGCCACATCCGTATTCATGCGATGCTCTCTCACGTGTAGCGCCATATCTTCGCGAGTTATGAACTGTTGGCCACAACCGGGATGTGTACAGCCGTACGACTCGAAGCATGTGTTTATTGTGAGCGGTTTGGGAACTGGTTTGGGAGGACCGATGTAAACAGGCATTGGCTTAGGTATATGTCTGGTTATAGTCATTGGACTGATCCTCACTATCCTTAAAATTTTAAGATGTGTAGAGGAATGCGCTTTCAGTTCGTCGACAGTTGGGAACTGTTGACCACAAGCGGGGAATCGGCACCTGTGCTGACCCTTATGTGAATCCGAAGGTGAGTGAGTGTTGGAGACAAGTATTGCAACCATTCTTCTGCTGCTTTCGTTCTCAACCCGTGTGTCACTAATTGGTGTCACTTTTGAGTCAGTTTTGAATCGTTTTTTTAAAATCAAAGACTTATTGACTGTTTGTGGCGTTGGATCTGATGTGTTGTGTTGACTGCAATCGACGGCCAAATGATTAATACTTTCATTGTCTTCAATTGTTTGTGACACAAGATTTTCCTTCTTCAGCGGTCGACCGACGGGAAGACAACCAGTGGTTGGTTTCGGTGGACACAAGTCTTTGTATTTCTTTTCCTTTAGATTTCTTTCGCAAATCTTTTCATGTTTTGTGAGCAACGCTTCGGTAGTAAACCTCTGGTCGCAAACAACACACCAATACTTGCAGTGAATGTCATCCAAATGTTTGTGATATTCAGACAGTGTTTCAAACCGTTGTCCACAAGAACTGAATGAACACAAGTAATAATTGTCTTGAGGCGCTTCCGGCGGTTGACATGAATATTGATGGTCTGACAGTTGTGTGACCGATGGTGTCTTCGACCGACTCTTTGACACAACACCAGTGTTTGTGTCACTCAAACACTGATCCTCTGGAGACCACTTCCTCTTACGTTGTGTTTCACTGATAATGACATTGAATTCAGAGTCAAGTTCTTCAAGTTTGTGGACCTCTTGTGGTGACAATTGATTGGATTCTTTGAGAAATGTCTTTAAACTCAAGACTTTCTGCAAATATATGTGAAACTCATTGAAGACACGAAAGCATTGATTCAAAACCAATAACTCATTCAATAGTCTTGTGTTTTCTTCACTCAACTCTTCCACCAAATCATTGATAACTAATTCACACATATTTTTACCACTAATTCATTCAAACATTCATTTAATTCACAATTAATTTATGATTCAATTGTTTGTAAACAATAATAAAATGAAACCATGAGTTCAAACAATCCCATAGAAAATGTTCACAAAATGCAAAACAAATGAAACCCTTTCTAATGAAACTCAATTCAAATCATTTATATTTTTGGACATAATTTATGAATGAATTCAAACCATTATTTTGTTTTGTTTGATTGAATTGTGATCTAAACGACAATTGAATTAACGTTTTGATGAAATTATTATTAAAATATATGAAATATTGTCAATAGATTTAATGAAAGAGTAGACATAAATAAGTGATTATTAGTCGATTAACAAATACCACGGAAGCAGACAATGGATACGAAGAGCATTGAGAAGACAATCGATGGTATTAATAAACTCGAGGTCTCTTTAGTTAGACTATGGATACCAAAGGCAGTGATTGATAGCAATGAACAGCTGTTTGGTTGCACTCACGCCTCGTGTGGTCAATGGTTTACAACTCGTGAGGCGTTTGTATCGCATATAAAGACACATGAGATGAGCGATGAGATGACGGGCGCCGCAGCGGTCGACACATCTATGGCATCGCTTTCGGACACAATTACTAACAGATATATGTGTGGGAAGTGTTCAAAGAGTTTTGAAACACAGCAACTACTGTCGGATCACACAACTAGGGCTCACGTCTTACCACTGGAATCGGATCCACCGGTGATACCAATCACTGATAACACTCCCCACGCCTTCATTCAGTGCTCATTCAAGGTTTGCGGCCAACGATTTCATACCTCCCGTGAATACGACCGGCATTTGAATGAAATGCACTACAAATACAAATGCATTAAATGTGAGAACAGATTCGCGTCAATGGAAATGCTGTTAAAACACCGAATGATTTGTGTATTAAATAATACTAACAGTTCTTTGTGTGGAAATAATTTGACAAAACATCAAGAGTTGTCTCCTCACAACCCTTTGGCTTCTCAACAGAAACCCTATACACCTGATCGACATCACTGTGGAATCACGTCGTGTGACCAATACTTTGATACTCTGGAAGAATATCACAAACATTTGGATGACATTCACTGCAAATATCGGTGTATTGTTTGCGACCTGAGGTTTATCGCTGAAGAGAAATTTGCATCACATCTAAAGTATTCGTGTAAACGAAAAATGTTGCCAAAAAATGATATGATTTAAGACAACGCCGTTTCGGACGCCAATTGCTCATTAGTTGGGACTCTATTTGAGTGTAGATTCACGTCATGTGGACAACGGTTTAAGACATTGAATGAATTCAACAATCATATGTGTGTAAAATATAAGTGTATTAAATGCCAGAATATCTTCGCGTCACCGGAACTGTCAATTCAGAAGCCAATTGTGTTGTCTTTTAAATAAATCTATTATCACATAAGATGTGTGCAATTGACTGTCAATACAGGACCCACTATATGCCCATCTGTTCATCGATGCACTCACACCACTGCTGTGACCACCACAACACAAGCCATTCCCCTGTCACTGGCCCGGATGTGACCGCGTGTTCAAGAATGCACTGTCTGTGCGCTCACATCTGGTCGCACACACGTCTCCGGCCATACCATGCGATGGAAACGGCTGTCATTTTAAGACTAAATATCAAAAGCGTTTGATTTCTCATGAAAAATCAATTCATAAATTGTAATAAATATTGTATTTATTTTAACACTAAATGTATTTTAAATGGCAAATGATTGAAGTGTTTATTACTATTAAACTGTAATTAAATAAAATATTAAACAATAGAGAAATTATTTAAAAATATCAATGATTTATAAGCCTTTTACTGAATTAATGAAAGATATACTTTATTTGTGGACATAATTTATGGACGAATTAGAAAAATATTATTTTGTTTACAAAATTTGTATACAAATAATAGTTTGAATGAAATGTTGGATTGAATTGTGATTTAAATGACAATTGAATTAAAGTTTTGATGAAATTGTTGTCAAAATATCAGAAGATTTAATGCCATAGTTGTGAAGAGATAACTGAATGTCTTATTAGCCGATAAACAGATACCACGGAAGCAGACAATGGAACCGAAGAATTATGAGATAACAATCGATGGCAAACTTAAAGTATCTTTAATTACATTAATGATACCAAAGACAGCCATTGATAGCAATGAACAGCTGTTTGGTTGCAATTATAAGTATTGCGGCCAATGGTTTATAACTCGTGAGGCGTTTGTATCGCATATAACCACACATGACATCACCGGTTATAATATGGCCGCCGCAGCGGTCGACACATCTATGGCGTGGCTTTCGGACACAAATACTAACAGATATATGTGTGGGAAGTGTTCAAAGAGTTTTGAAACACATCAACAACTGTCGGGTCACAGAAGGGCTCACGTCTGTCCACTGGAATCGGTTCCACCGGTAATACCAACCAATGATAACACTCGACACCAATTCACTTGTTGTGATCAATCATTTGAAACACTGTCTGAATATAACAAACATTTTGCAGAAATTCACCGCAAATATCGGTGTATTTTTTGCGACCAGAGGTTTGTCACCGAAGAGTTGCTCTCAAGACATGAAAACAATAATTCTTGTAAACGAAAAACTCTGCCCCAAAATCATGTCATTGAAGACAACGCCGTTTCGGACGCCAATCACTCATTAGATGGGACTCTATATGAGTGTAGATTCACGTCATGTGGACAACGGTTTAAGACATTTAATGAATTAAACAATCATTTGTGCGAACTGTGTATTAAATGCCAGAAGATCTTCGCGTCACCGGAACTGCTGTTAAAACACAAAATGCATTGTTTGTTAAATAAATGCGTTGACACACAACAGCTCGGGTCACGTGATATGAATGTATCGACCGATTCACTGCCGAAGCAGACAATAGACACTAATAGTGTTGAGATGACAGTCGATGGCAGCCATAGGACACAGACGAGTGAAACAACGGGTGATGTCATCGATTTGACTGAAGACAATAAAGACGCGATTATAACACAAGAGTCGGGCATTAATGTCAACGTATTGTTCACGTGTACTCATCCCTCGTGTGGCCAATCGTTTGTCACACTCGCTGAATATGCATTGCATATAAACACACATATAATCACTACTGATATGAGTACCGCACCGGTGGACACATCTGTTAAACTGGTTATTAATGATAACCCTATAGACGACACACACGAAGACATCACTAAGAAGTGTAGTAATAATTTTCGTATAACACGTGACAGCAATGTGTGTCCACCGATGATAACAAATCCAGAACTAATTGCAGACATCGAGACAGTGAAGACATCACTAAAGAGTGGTAATACTGATCGCGGAGATAATGATAACGACTATTATGTTTGTCCCAATTGTTCAAAGTGTTTACTAACAGAGATTGAATTTAATGATCACATGAAGTTGTGTCGATACAAATGTGTATTCAAGACATGTAACCAATGCTTTGAAACACAGGAAGAATATCACAAACATTTGGATATTCACCGCAAGTATAGATGTATTGTTTGCGACCAGAAGTTTATCTCCGAAGGGTTGCTGACAGAGCATCGATCCAATTGTCCGCCGACCACAACATCACAGCACGACTTCATTCAGTGCTCGCGCAAGGCTTGCGGCAAACGGTTTCAGACCACCGATGAATATGAACGGCATATGAATGAAATGCACTACAAATAGTTTACGTTATTTACACTCTTGTTGAAGCGCAGTGGCCTTGACGACAAGTTTGTGTTTTACGCAACAGATAATTTACTTTATAATTAATTTAGGTGTGTACTAAATTTACATAGTTGGCTAAGTGATTCAAAGCAAACACTAGACAACACGAGTGTCGAGATGGCCATCGATGGCAGCCATAAGACAGAAACGAGTGAAACACCGGTTGATGTCATCGATTTGACTGATGATAATGAAGACGCGGTTATAACACAAGAGTCGGTCAATCAAACAATCGCTGGATTTAATGTCAACATATTGTATACGTGTACTCATCCCTCGTGTGGCCAATTGTTTACAACTCATGACGAGTGTGTATCGCATATGAAGACACATGAGATCACCTATTATGTGCTGAGTGCTGCACCGGTGGACACATCTGTAGCTTTGGTTATAAATGATAACCCAATAGACGACACACACGAAGACATCACTAAGAAGTGTAGTAATGTTTTTCGTATAACACGTGACAGCACTCCGTGTCTACCGACGACACAAACTCAGGACACGAATGGACACATACCCTGTTCACTGAAGCACTCATGCAATCAATGGTTCAAAACACAGGAAGAATATAAAAATCACTGCATTGATAGCCATAAAAATTACATCATTTCACAACAACTAGTGTTGACCGCAAATGGTTTGGTATCTCACAAAACAGATGGTAATAACACGTCAAATGAGGCCAACGTTGCCTTTAGGATGAGATGTTTGACCGAAGATTGCGACCAAGTGTTTACCGCAAAGACAGCGATCATTGCACACCTGATTAACGATCACTTAATAACCACTATATTTGTGTGCGAAATGTTTGGTTGCGTTGAGTTGTATGTGACGTACGAGGAGTTTCTCGAACACAGATTTCAAGTGCACAACATTAAGACACAGATGAAGTGCGGGAATCGCGAGCATTGGATCAAAAAGACTAACCAATTGGTCAAACGGTATATCATGAAAGGTGTTAAGCCATACCTCTGCACTCACGAGGGCTGTGGTAAACGGTTCGCGCGATATGATTTGCTTCGGAATCACACCGAATGTCACACAATAGTTGACCGACAGTTCAAATGCGACGATTGCGGCAAATTGTTTAAAAGGGCCGACACTTTAAACACACACGTATTTCGCGTTCACCAATATGTCGGCCAACCGGTCACGTGTGCCGAACCGGGCTGTGGCCGCACATTCAAATCGGGTTTATCACTTCGCGAACACATCAAGCGTATACACTCGGGTCGGGAATACCGGTGCGATTGGCCGGACTGTGACTATCGGGGCCGACACGAGGGCTTATTCCGCGATCACGTGCGCAGACATACCAATGATAAGCCATTCGCGTGTCGGGCGCCGGGATGTGAGTACAGGACTCACTCCAAGACAGTTCTCTGGTATCATAACCGCAATAAACACACCACTGATCAACCATTTGCTTGCGATTGGCCCGCGTGTGAGTACAGGTGTAAGTATAAGGTTTTACTCAGACAACACGCCCTCATTCACACCCGCACGCACTCCAACGACAAACCGTATGCGTGTGATTGGCCCGCATGTGATTATAAATGTGGCCTTAAATCAAACCTAAATCTTCATCAACAGTCCACTCATAGAACGGGTAAGACATATGAGTGCGATTGGCCCGCGTGTAAGTACAACACGTACTCTAAGCGCAGTCTAGCGCTGCATCGAAGTACTCATAGGAATGATAAGTCATTCTCCTGTCATTGGCCCGGATGTGACCGACGGTTCAAGAATACACTATCTGTGTACCAACATCTGGTCGTACACACGGCTCCGGCCATACCATGCGATGTCAATGGCTGCCAGTTTAAGACTAAATATCAAAAGTGTTTGATTTCTCATAAAAAATCCATTCATAAATTGTAATAAATATTGTCTTTATTTTAACACTAAATATATTGAGACATAAAATACCAATTGATTGAAGTGTTCACTACTTTTGTACAGTAATTAAATAAAAAATGAATTAATACAAATATCATAAAAGTTACGTGTTCATATTTACCTCCCAATGCATCAATGTTGACTGCCTTACTACACGTTTTCCCAATTTAATTTAATTGTGTTATTAAGAAAGATTAGGGTTTATTAAATACAACCATCCACTTTTAAGAGCTTTGAGACACTTTGAGATGGGCCAAATATTTCAATGTAATTGAATACTGTATTTAGTTTTAATAAATGATTGTTTATTTAAATTGTCTGTTTTTGTGTCGTTTTATCGTCAGATATAATTCATTATAAATGTTAAGCAATTCTTAAAAATAAATAAAATTCATGACTGAATGTGAATCAGAAAGAAAGAGATTGTATGCGTGGGTCACAACATTTTGAGAGTAAGTACTTTTGATATTTAGTCTTAAACTGACAGCCGTTGACATCGCATGGTATGGCCGGAGCCGTGTGTACGACCAGATGTGAGCGCACAGACAGTGCATTCTTGAACCGACGGTCACATCCGGGCCAATGAACGCAAACATTAATATTTGTAATGATTATAATTAAGATTTTAATTAAATTTAATTTGACATTTATTATACAAATAGCAAAACAATAAAATTAACATTAATTACAATTAATGATTGTGTCTCTTATGTGTAATTAAATTACATTTATATCTAGTCTTGTAGTGACAATCGTTTATATCGCACCGTAAGTGTGGCTCCCGGTGGACATACATGTGGCCATTGAGTGACATATTGTTTCTAAACCGTTGCTCACATCCGGGCCAATGACACACCACTGGCTTATCATTGGAGTGAGTGCTTCGATGGAGCGCTAGACTGGGCTTAGAGTACGTGTTGTACTTACACGCGGGCCAATCGCACTCATATGGCTTACCCGTGCTATGAGTGGACCGTTGATGAAGACATAGGTTTGATTTATGGCTAGATTTATAATCACATGCGGGCCAATCACACGCATACTGTTTGTCGTTGGAGTGCGTGCGCGTGTGAATGCGAACGTGTTGTTGAAGTAAGACCTTGTACTTAGACCTGTACTCACACGCGGGCCAATCGCAAGTAAATGGTTTATCAGTGGTGTGTTTATTGCGGTTATGATACCATAGAAGTGGCTTGGAGTGAGTCCTGTACTCACATCCCGGCGCCCGACACGCGAACGGCTTGTCATTGGTATGTCTGCGCACGTGATCACGGAATGAGCCCTCGTGTCGGCCCCGATAGTCACAGTCCGGCCAATCGCACCGATACTCAGGCCCGAAGTGCACACATTTCATATGATTGGCGAGTGTTAATTCATTTTTGAAGGCCCGGCCACAGCCCGGTTCCGTACATTTGATCTTTGGTTGGCCGACACACTCGTGGACATGATATTTGTGTGTCTGAAGTGTTTTGCGGACCTTAAAACTTAAGCCACACTCTTTATAATCGCAAACAAACCGAATAGTCGAGTGACTTGTTTTTACATGACTTTTAAGGTATTGATAAATTGGGAACCGTTTACCACAGCCCTCATGAGTACAGACGTATGGCTTAATATCCAGACTTTTATCGATATGCTGTTCAACCAATAGCCGACTCTTCCGCGTCCACACGCCATCAGTAATAGCAATCTTCAGTTTGTGAACTCGAAGGTTGTGTTCAATGAAAGCGTCAAACATCACAAACAACTGACCACATCGCCAGCCGTCGCACTCATAGATAGTGTATATTTGGTGATCATTTACCATATGTTTAATGGCTGTTGACTTGTCGGTGAACTCTTGGCCACAATTATTGGTCAGACATTTCATTTGGAAAGAGAGTGTTCCGACATTTGATCCGACATTTTGTTTGATAACAGATCTAATTAAGTGACGACACAATTGTTTGTGAATTGAGAGCAGTTCCGGTGACGCGAAGGTCTTCTGGCATTCAATACACTTCAATTTGACACATAAATGATTGTCAAATTCATCAAATGTCTTAAACCGTTGTCGACATGATATGACTCTACACTCATATAGAGTCCCAACTAATGAGTGATTGGCGTCCGAAACGGCGTTGTCTTCAATCATATCATTTTTAGGCAGAATTGTTCGCGGGGTTGAAATGATGCCATTTTTATGGCTAACAATGCAGTGATTTTGATATTCTTCTAGTGTTTTGAACCATTGATTGCATGAATTAAATGAACAGTGATATCGATTCATATTTATCATCGGTATACACACACTGTTATCTTCGTGTGTGTCGTCTATTGTATTGTCATTTAAAGCCAAATTAACAGATGTGTCCACCAGTGCGTCAGTCATATCAGTGGTGATTATATGTGTGTTTATATGCAATGCATAGTCGGCGAGAGTGACAAACGATTGGCCACACGAGGGATGAGTACACGTAAACAATACGCGGACATTAATGCCCGACTCTTGTGTTATAACCGCGTCTTCATTATCTTCATCAGTCAAATCGATTACATCAACCGGTGTTTCACTCGTCTGTGTCTTATGGCTGCCATCGACTGTCATCTCAACACTATTCATGTCTATTGTCTGCTTCGGTAGTGAATCGGTTGATACATTCAGATCACGTGACCCGAGTTCTTGTGTGTCAACGCATTTATTTAATAGACAATGCATTTTGTGAATTGAGAGCAATTCCGGCGACGCGAAGCTGTTCTCACATTTATTGCAATTGTATTTGTAGTGCATTTCTTTCAAATGTCGCTGAAGTTCATCAAAAGTCTGAAACCGTTGTCCGCAAGCCTTGAGTAAGCACTGAATAGGCGGACAATTGTATCGATGCTCTTCCAGCAACACTTCGGCGATAAACCTCTGGTCGCAAACAATACACCGATATTTGCGGTGAATTTCATCCAAATGTTTGTGATATTCAGACAGTGTTTCAAACTCTTGACCACAAGAAGTGAACATACATTTGTGTATCACCGGTGGATCCGATTCCAGTGGTAAGATGTGAGCCCAAGTTCTGTGACCCCACAGTTGGTCATGTGTTTCAAAACTCTTTGAACACTTCCCACACATATATCTGTTAGTATTGGTGTCGGAAAGCGATGCCACAGTTGTGTCGACCGCTGCGGCGCCCGTCATATCATCGCTCATCTCATGTGTCTTTATATGCGATACAAACGCCTCACGAGTTGTAAACCATTGGCCGCAAGACTTATAATTGCAACCAAACAGCCGTTCATTGCTATCAATCACTGTCTTTGGTATCATTAATGTTATTAAAGATACTTTAAGTTTGCCATCGATTGTCATCTCATAACTCTTCGGTTCCATTGTCTGCTTCCGTGGTATCTGTTTATCGGCTAATAAGACACTCAGTTATCTCTTCACAACTTTGGCATAAAATCTTCTGATATTTTGACAACAATTTCATTAAAACTTTAATTCAATTGTCATTTAAATCACAATTCAATCAAACATTTCATACAAACTATTATTTATAAACAAAACAATGTTTTTATGTATCCATAAATTATGTCCAAAATATAAATGATTTGATATGTGTTTTATTAGAAAGGGTTTCATTTGTTTTGCATTTTGTGAACATTTTCTATGGAATTGTTTGAACTCATGGTTTGACTTCATTATTGTTTACAATTTATATTTAATCGTAGTTTCAATTAATTAAATGAATGAATGATTAATTTGCGGCAAAAATGAGTGAAATATTGATCAATGATTTGGTGGAAGAGTTGAGTGAAGAAAACCTCCGACTATTGAATGGCATATCATTTGAGAGACAATTGAATGAAATGTTAGAAA
>CAJPIZ010000787.1:0-13977 GCA_905368565.1 Medioppia subpectinata | reverse complement strand
TACAGAGTGACGGCGGGTGTTTGCGTATATATCCGACCCAAATGTCGCAAAACGTGCCGTACGTAGACGTGGAGCCCGTGAGAGACCGTTTGGTGCTATTCTGGTCCGACCGGCGAAACCTACACGAAGTGATGCCAACAAACAAATACCGGTTTGCGGTCACCGTCTGGTACTTCGACGACGAAGAGAGACGACATTACAAACACACCAATCGATTGCACAATAATTTATGATCAAAAACCAGTGTTTGTGTGAAAGAAACAGATAATGTGTTTATTTATGACAATTTTGTAATGGATTTTATTTAAGAATAATATTATTCAACGTATATTTCTTGTGTAATCGCATGTGAATAACATTTAATACAATTTTTTGTAAACAAAATAATATATACGATAAGAGAGAAAGTGTGATATAATATATACACGTATTTATAAATACATGACAATTATTGTATTAATTTTGATATCGATGCTAATGTCGGTCCACTCGTATTGTTGTTATCGCTCTCGGGATCTGACGTAGAGTGCGATGAATGCCATTAGGCGGAAGACAAGGGCCAGAATTACCATCAATATTAGGTTTCGTAACAAATCATTTTCATCGAAACTCAATGAATGGATAACTTCCAGACCATCGCTAATACACTTGATAGGCATGTATTGACCGGCCGTACCGTTAATGGCCGGAGGAGTCGACGGGAATGCCGGGCAATCGGTGAGCTTCAGGTCTCGCCACTGATTGATGATCATTGAGGAGAAGCCGTAGTAAACCCATGAGAGATACTTAACCCAAGACAACCACGCGGCAGTTGTACTGCAATTCATTATTAAATTTAGTTCAATTCAAACATTAGTTAAGTTTTATTATTGTTATTACTCGGCATTGAGAAAGAATCCGCCAAACAATACCATCGGTATGAGTAGTGGCGGACCCAAAGCCAGGGCAACGTCTGCCGATGAGGTCAGACACGATAAGAGATATCCTTTTGTTTATATTGTTATTACTCGGCATTGAGAAAGAATCCGCCAAACAATACCATCGGTATGAGTAGTGGCGGACCCAAAGCCAGGGCAACGTCTGCCGATGAGGTCAGACACGATAAGAGATATCCTTTTGTTTATAATAATATTTGCGATAAAACTGTTAACGCAATAGTTTTTAATGTCTTATAATTACCGAAAGAGACGGCACATGAAGTGACGAGAATAACGATTAATATAGCCATCAAAAAGGCGCTGATTTCTGGATTAAAGCCAACCATATAGTAGTAAATGCCGACAAATAACATGGGAACAAACAAAATGATTGGCAACTATTGGAGCAAAAAATTATTTTATTTAAATAGCAATTAAATTGTTTATAAAACTCATACATCTGTCAGCGATTTGGCCAGGAAATAGACGTTCACTCTATACATGCCGTTGTGGTGTTCGCGAAGAAATAGCGGATATTCCGGACAGAATGTCTGTAAGGGAACAGAATTTACAGAATATTCTGTGAGTTTATAAAATGATAATTGGTTTTTGTCGTATACATTGATGACAGCCATTGTGCTTTGAAACGACATGTTTATGACCAACATGAAGAGAGCGCCGTTGATATTCATCACCGACTTCTGGTCCAACTTCTGGCCCCAGAAGACAATCCCCAAAATCACGGCTATCACCTAAACACACGGTTAAATCCCAAAATAATTGACCATAACTTTTTGAACAATCAAATTTCATACGTACCAGAGTTTGCAAGAAGGTAACCTGGGTAGCAGCCGGATCCCTCACCACTACAAGCATACACCGCCACAACAGTGTCCGTAACTGTTGGCAATACGAGGCCCGATATTCGAGAGGTTTTAAACCATTATCGGCGAATGATTTAGCCTTTAATCCAGTGGATGAGTCCACTCGGCCGGGGGTGGAGGACGTCGACGCGTCCTTACGATCGCCATTCTCTCCCAATTGTTCGCCGTTTTTAGTATAATTATCACAAATCTCCTAATGTTTTAATTAAAAATTACAAAT
Organism: Medioppia subpectinata; assembly: GCA_905368565.1. NCBI lineage: Eukaryota > Metazoa > Arthropoda > Arachnida > Sarcoptiformes > Oppiidae > Medioppia > Medioppia subpectinata. The sequence goes on along the minus strand of CAJPIZ010000787.1, from coordinate 11,956 downwards.
TATAGGTATTTAAGAGATTTTTCTACTATACCTTGATTTTGACTTTGCATTCATCCTCACGGCCCGGAGTAACGGCTATAAAGACATATATAAATGTAATTGCGATTAAAATAAAGTTTTAATTTTTGCACAAATTCACTACCGAGTTGTTCAATGTAAAAATCAGCCGGGTTGTAATTCGTGGGACATATCTATGAATTAAAATAATGAAACATAATTTATAATTAATTCAATGTTTAAAATAAATTTCAATAACAATACATATCCTAACGATGAAAACGTATTCATGGCTTCGTCTATAGAAATACAAAATTTAATTAAAAATGCATTAAAACGCCAAACACTGACACACTTTACCAATAGTTCCCATATAAGCCACTCTTCCGTCGGCTATCAGTAAAAGTCGTTCAAAGAGTTTGAAGGTCTGAGACGAGGGCTGATGTATTGTGCAGATAATGGTCCGACCCTTTGCCGCCATTGCTTTCATTGTCTGCACAATATTTGCGGCCATCATTGAGTCCAAACCACTCGTCGGCTCATCACTAAAACAGACAATTGTTAGTAAATTGTGGCTAAAGTATAACCAGTCTATAAGTCTTACCAAAACAGAATCGCGGGATTTGTCATTAACTGAAAGTTAAAAACACAAACAATAGTTTAATATTTGTAGTGAAATAGATATACAGGTGCCTCACCTCATATTGTGCAGATAATGGTCCGACCCTTTGCCGCCATTGCTTTCATTGTCTGCACAATATTTGCGGCCATCATTGAGTCCAAACCACTCGTCGGCTCATCACTAAAACAGACAATTGTTAGTAAATTGTAACTAAAGTATAACCAGTCTATAAGTCTTACCAAAACAGAATCGCGGGATTTGTCATTAACTGAAAGTTAAAAACACAAACAATAGTTTAATATTTGTAGTGAAATAGATATACAGGTGCCTCACCTCAGAAGCAAAGGCAAGTCTCTTGGACTGACCACCAGATATACCCTTAAATGTTGTACTGCTTCCGATGTAAGTGTCCGCACATTTGGTTAAACTAAACTAAATTTATAAGTAAAATCACAATTGTATTGACAAAACTTGTTATGTCTATTGAAGACAGACCTCATGGATCAGTGCATTTACCCGCTCTGTCCGCTCGGCTTTCGTCAACTTCGGGTCCATTCGTAGTAAAGACTGTTAGAGAGAGAGAGAGAGAGAGAGAGAGAGANCTCTCTCTCTCTCTCTCTCTCTCTCTCTCTCTCTCTCTCTCTCTCTCTCTCTCTCTCTCTCTCTCTCTCTCTCTCTCTCTAACAGTCTTTACTACGAATGGACCCGAAGTTGACGAAAGCCGAGCGGACAGAGCGGGTAAATGCACTGATCCATGAGAGAGAGAGAGAGAGAGAGAGAGAGAGAGAGAGAGAGAGCTGTAAATTAATTGAATATTAAATAAAGAATAGGAGATAATTACGTTAAAGACGAGGTGCTCGCGAACGGTGAGCACCGGTACGAAAATGTCCAGTTGTTGTACATAAGAGGACACCGATGTAATGGTATTGGCGTCGACTGCCTGTCCATTGAGTCTAACGGTTCCCTTTACCGTCAATTTTGATAAGTTTCTGCCCGTCAAGACATTCAATAGTGTGGTCTTTCCGGCGCCACTGGAAATGTAACGCAAAGTCAATGCAAAATATAGTCACAAATTAACACAAATTATGATAAAACTATGTAATCAAAGCACTCATACCTCGCGCCCATTAAAGCCATCAGTTGGCCGGCATTTACTTCACCGGACACTTAAAACAAATCCAAATGAGTAAACTGTTAGAGACAAGAGTGTATTGTCTGTCAATACATACCATTCTTCAAGATCTGTATGGGCTGTTGAGTGGGCGCTCGGATGTGATAACACTTACGGGTGATCTGAGAATAGACATCAATGTTATGCCACGAAACCGAAACGGTCTGCTCGAGCGGCGGTAGAGTGACATTTGAGCCGTGACTGGCGTTACTGTCCGCCTCTCGTTTGACGGTAACTGTCCTCAAAGGGTCGCTCATCTGGTATTTGAATCTATGGTTTATTAACAATCGGTTTGCTATTCAATGATGTCTTGTTTGAGATAACGGTTGAAATGAATAAAATGTCACAAATAAATGTGGATTTGGTTTTTGAAATTACAATTATATTCTATATAAACATAAGATGTGTTGACTATAAAGTTAATTGTTGTAATATAACGGCTAAATAACTAGTTTATACTTAATGTTAACTTTTGGGCATTTGATTAATTAACGGGTTTTACTAACAAAACAAGTGTTCGTTCATTCGATTCCCGTTTACATAAAAATCGGGTTTAATTATTGGTTCCGTTTCAAACACTAGTCTCGCATTTTTTTAGCATATTGCAACAATTAAAATAGTTGCATCACTTTTTCCCGATGTCTAGTCATTACTTACTAGAAAACTATTGCTAAAAGTATTTAGTGTTAGTTGTATTAGTAATTTACAGTATTGTGTTTTGGAAAACTGTTTAGCAAATGAAATGCACTGTTAATTCAAAGTATAATTTGTATTATTTGAATCAAGTTGTTTAAATTGTTAATTATATTTCATAAAATATCACAAATTTAGCCAAATCTATCCAATCAGTATTTACAACCTAACAATATTTACAAAATTAAATAAACTAAGTTGGTCAATACGCGACAATTAATAAATGTTATTAAATTGACCATAAATTTGATGCATTTTATATTTCTGTTTAATATGTTTATATCAATGTATTTATCGGCCAAAACCATTGCTAAGTAATTAAATTGATTTACAAATGCTCTGCAAATATAGTAAAACTACTTGAATTACAGAAAATCAATTATTTTATCGATTCCCATAACAATCGGCAAATATATGATCGAAAAGCATATAAATCAACGCCAAATACAATCGATTGGGAAAAACGTTACATTAAAATCACAGCAATGGTTAAGAAATGCAAACATGTTTGACATTCACATGAATTCGGTTCAATAATCGGCAAATTATTTGTGAAATTACCTAAAAAACTATCAAAAATCCATTAAATTACAGATTACTTGTTTGGCATTCATTTCAATTGATAAAAGAAATCTCAAATGAATAATATTTTGTTTATAATGTTATATTTTTTATAAATACTAGTTTTAATTAAATTAAAATTTTATTAATAAGCAATACGTTAGAGAGATTTGATGTCATATTAAAAGTGAGAGAAACTGTGGAGGATTTGATGGCAGAATAAAATTACAACCGATTGAAAGAAATATAACACAAAAATCACAACAATTGCTATAAAATTTTATTTTGCAAAGAAATATATACAATATGAGAGAAAGTGTGATACAATATATACGATACAAGTATTTATAAATACATGCCTAAATTATTGTCTCAATATTAATAGCGATGTTAATGTATGTCCACTCGTATTGTTATTATCTCTCTCGGGATCTGATGAAGAGTGCGATGAATGCCATTAGGCGTAAGACAAGGGCCAGAATTACCATCAATATTAGGTTTCGTAACAAATCATTTTCATCGAAACTCAATGAATGAATAATATCCAGACCATCGCTAATACACTTGATAGGCATGTATTGACCGGCCGTACCGTTAATGGCCGGAGGGGTCGACGGGAATGCCGGGCAATCGGTGAGCTTCAGGTGTCGCCACTGATTGATGATCAATGAGGCGAAGCCGTAGTAAAACCATGAGATGTACTTAAACCACGACAACCACGAGGCGGTTGTACTGCAATTCATTACAATTTAAATGCATATTAAGTTTAATTCAATTCAAACATTAGTTAAGTTTTATGACTCTTATTACTCGGCATTGAGAAAGAATCCGCCAAACAGTACCACCGGTAGGAGTAGTGGCGGACCCAAAGACAGGGCCACGTTTGCCGATGAGGTGAGACACGACATGAAGTATCCTATTGTTTATAAATTGTAACGATATTTGCAATAAAACTATTTACGTAATGGTTTTTAATGTTATAATTACCAAAAGAGACGGCACATGAAGTGATGAGAATACCGATTAATATAGCGATCAAAAAGGCGCTGATATCTGGATTAAAGCCAACCATATAGTAGTAAATGCTGACAAATATCATGGGAATTAACAAAAAGATTGGCAACTATTGGAGCAAAAAATAACATTAGTTTAATAGCAATTAAATTACATGTTATATATAACACTCATACATCTGTCAGCGATTTGGATATGAAATAGACGTCCACTCTATACATGCCGTTGTGGTGTTCGCGAAAAAACAGCGGATTTTCCGCACAGAATGTCTGTAAAAGAACAGAATTTACAGAATATTCTGTGAATTTATAAAATGATAATTAATTTTTATTGCATACGTTAATGACAGCCATTGTGTTTTGAAACGACATGTTTGTGACCAATAAAAAGAGAGCGCCGTTGATATTCATCACCGATTTCTGGTCCAACTTCTGGTTCCAGTAAACAATCCCCACAATCACGGCTATCACCTAAACACACGGTTAAATCGCACGATAATTGACCATAATTTGTAAAACATGCATTTCATACGTACCACAGTTTGCAAGAGCCTAACCTGGCTAACAGCCGGTTCCCTCAGCACTACAAGCATACACCGCCACAACAGTGTCCGAAACTGTTGGCAATACGAGACCCGATATTTAGGCGGTTTTAACAACATATCGGCGTATGATTTGGGCTTTATTTCAGTGAATGAGTCCTCTCGGCCGGGGGTGGAGGGCGTCGACGCCTCCTTACGATCGCCATTCTGTCCCAATTGTTCACCGTTTTTGGTATAATTGTCACAAATCTCCTAATGTTTTAATTAAAAATTACAAATTATACGTATTTAAGAAATGTTTCTATCCTACATTGATTTTTGCTTTGCAATCATCCTCACGGCCCGGAATAATGGCTATAAAAACATATATAATTGCGATTAAAATAGTGTTAACTTTTGCACAAATTCAGTACCGAGTTGTTCAATGTAAAAATCAGCTGGATTGAAATTAGTGGGACATTTCTATGAATAAAAATAATGAAACATTATTTATAATCAATTCAATGTGTAAATAAATTTCACTAGCAATACATATCCCAACGATGAAAACGTATTCATGGCTTCGTCTATAGAAATACAAAATTTAAAAAAGGCATTAAAACGCCAAACATTGACACACTTTACCAATATTTCCCATATAAGCCACTCTTCCGTCGGCTATCAGTAAAAGTCTTTCAAAGAGTTTGAAGGCTTGAGACGAGGGCTGATGTATTGTGCAGATAATGGTCCGACCCTTTGCCGCCATTGCGTTCAATGTCTGTACAATATTTTCGGCCATAAATGAGTCCAAACCACTCGTCGGCTCATCACTGAAACATACAATTGTTAGTAAATTGTGGCTAAAGTATAACCAGTCTATAAGTCTTACCAAAACATAATCGCAGGATTTGTCATTAACTGAAAGTTAAAAACACAAACAATAGTTTAATATTTGTAGTGAAATGGATATACAGGTGCCTCACCTCAGAAGCAAAAGCCAGTCTCTTGGACTCACCACCAGATATACCCTTAACTGTTGTACTGCTTCCGATCCGAATGTCCGCACATTTGGTTAAACTAAACTAAATTTATAAGTAAAATCACAATAATTGTGATTTTATTGTATTGACAAAACAAAATAGATCTATTGGGGACAGACCTCATGGATCAGTGCATTCACCCGCTCTGTCCGCTCGGCTTTCGTCAACTTCGGGTCCATTCGTAGTAAAGACTGTTAGAGAAAGAAAGAAAGAAAGAAAGAAAGAAAGAAAGAGAGAGAGAGAGAGAGAGAGAGAGAGAGAGAGAGAGAGAGAGAGAGNAGAGAGAGAGAGAGAGAGAGAGAGAGAGAGAGAGAGATGTAAATTAGTTGAATAGTAAATAAAGAATAAGAGATAATTACGTTAAAGACGAGGTGCTCGCGAACGGTGAGCACCGGAACGAATAGGTCCTGTTGTTGTACGTAAGAGGACACCGATGTAATGGTATTGGCGTCGACTGCCTGTCCATTGAGTCTAACGGTTCCCTTTACCGTCAATTTTGATAAGTTTCTGGCCGTCAATACATTCAATAGTGTTGTCTTTCCGGCGCCACTGGAAATGTAACACAAAATTCATGCAAATAATCACAAATTAACACATATTGTGATAAAACTATGTAATCAAAGCACTCATACCTCGAGCCCATAATAGCCAACAGTTGGCCCGCATTTACTTCACCGGAAACTTAAAACAAATCCAATGAGTAAACTGTTAGAAACATAAGTGTATTGTCTGTCAATACATACCATTCTTCAAGATCTGTATGGGCTCTTGAGTGGGGCCAGGGTTACTTATTATCGACAGAATATTTTATGAAATTTTTTTATGTCAAAATTCACGCTAAAAATGTTACCTAACCTAACCTAACTTAACCTAAACATAACCAAACCAAATATAAGTTAGGTTAAGTTAAGTTAAGTTAGGTTAGGTTAGGTAAGGAATGTTTGGATTTAACTTTAAAGTCGAATATTTCGAAAACTATTCGACCTAAATAGATTTGGATTTCAGATTCGTGTTCAGCGTTAAAATCTACATTGAAATCATATAAGATATTAATATATTTTGCAAAAAACATTTTTTCGAACAAAAGTTCTAAGTCGAATAACTCGAAAAATATTCGAGATAAAAATATTTTGATTTCAAATTCGTTTTTACCGTGAAATTTGACATAAAAATAGTTCACAAAATGCTCCGTCGATAATAAGTAACCCTGGCCTTGAGTGGGCGCTCGGATGTGATAACACTTACGGGTGACCTGAGTATAGACACAGATGTTATGCCACGAAACCGAAACGGTCTGCGAGAGCGGCGATAGAGTGAACGGAACGGGAACGTTTTGAGCCGTTATTGTCCGCCTCTTGTTTGACGGTAACTGTCTTCAAATGGTCGGTCATTTGGTATTTGAATCTATGGTTTATTAACAGTCGGTTTGCGATTCAATGATGTTTTGTTTGAGATAACGGTTGAAATGAATAAAATTTCACAACTAAACGTCAATTTGTTTAACATTTACAGTTGTATTATATATATAATACCAATGGAGGCATGGCGTAGTGGTTAACGTCTGTGCCATTGTACCCAAAGGTAGCGAGTTCGAGACCGGGCCGGCCCACTGGAATCTTTGTCATGAAGATGGCACTGATTTCAGCGAGATAGTAACGGTCTGTGACAACTCTCGACCCCACCGGTGGTACCGGTAGACTGAGCCACCAGTCGTAATAGTTGTGCAATGTACGACACGTCCACCGTATACTCTGTATGATGTAGACGTTAAACATTGACAATTATTATTAACTCACTGACTGACTATCAATGAAGTGTTACATAATCTGGTGGCCAACCATTGGGCACAGAGTGAATGGACGTTAACCATGTAAAGTAGTTTCGCGTATTTAAATTCATGTATATTTTTAGTATACATTTAAATGATAGTTGTGTTGTGCAGAGGAAACAGTTGCCATTTCCCACGACATTATAACTCTTTAGAGTTCCTGTTTTTTGCCATATATTATAATACACTTTATAATAAGTAGTGAAAAATTACTTTACTATACTTTACATTACACTTCAGTAGTGAATATTTTCATATTGAAATATTTTTAAAACCCATTTGATATCCAAACAAATGTTTGAATAAATTATATAATTTTGTTCCACATTTTTAAGAGCCGTTTTTACAGACTATGCAACAAACATATGAATGAATACATTATAAGTGTTTTAATCATTAATTATAGTCATTTCAGTATTCATTGGACTCCCCTTTCTATTCGTTACAAAATAATTTACTGCTCTATTATAATAGAAAATCATTTCTCTTATCAGATGAACACAATTTTTAAAATATATAAATGATATTAAAATATATACACCTCTTGAATACCTGTATAATAAGTTACGTTATATACACACAGCGTATAAACGGTGTATGAAATTGTATGAAATTATATAATGAATTCACTTTCACTTCATTATAAATACGTTAATTATAAATGCAAACCACAGATACAATTGTCTGGTTGTTATCAACACTAACTTAACGTTTATATAGTGTACAGAAGTTTTTATTTATTATTTTAATTTTAAATAAATTATTGTTTGCATTTCAATAAAATAATTGCTTCACTCATAACTCTATGGGTGACAATGGATTGGGTGGAGAATTGTTATCATCTTTTTTTTTGTTTTCAAATATTTAAATGTGTATATATTTATAATATTTGTTCATTAAATAGGCTTATTATGTATTGCTCTGCTATTGTTATATACATTTCATAGGAATCATTCACTCATACAACAGCAAAAGTGTTTTTGATTGTATAATATTTGTTGCAAAAACAAATACAAGTGAAAACAACAGTCGTTTCAAATTGTTTTTAATTATTTTCACCTAATATTTAATGAATACATTAGTTGTCAGGAAAATAGACTTTTACGACATTCTTCTTCTCATTATAATATGGATTTTTTTTATTGCTATTAATTTATAACAAGAATTATATTTTTCAATATCCATAAGAAATTGTTTTTTCCTTTTAAAAAACATTATTTCATAACTATTTTCGACAAAATTCTCGATAAGAATCTACGAAATGGTGTGAAAAATATTTAACGCAAAAAATTGTCTTTTAATTGTCAAAGAATATGTATTGACTGACAGATACAACAACAACAACAATATCTCAATAGAAAATACATCTCAATAAATATCTCAAACAAAAAATATTCTGGACTTTGAAATTTGACGGCAAAAAAACAATTTCATTGACTTTTAATTGTTATTTCACTCTTAAAATCTGATAATAAGAAACAAAACTCTCTCTCTTCAATCAAAATGCTGTTTCCGTTCGTGTTTTTTATGAAAATTGTTTCATATTTGTTGTCGGGATTGTTATAATACAGTGCAAAGCCATGAGTGGTATCTCCATATACCTCTTGCTGTACTGTTATCTCATTTGCAATTATCAACTGAGATATCTCTTTGGCGAAAGGAAACAAAGGCATTGTATTGAATGGTATCCCAACTGCTAATAGTGTCGTATCGATGGCATGTCATTATCGACACAGAGATATTGAACAATATTGAGAGAGAGAGAGAGAGAGAGAGAGAGAGAGAGACTCGTCTTTTTCATATATTTAATGTCGAGTTTAACACAAGGACTGAACCGTCGTTTCTTATTATCAGATTTTAAGAGTGAAATAACAATTAAAAGTCAATGAAATTGTTTTTTTGCCGTCAAATTTCAAAGTCCAGAATATTTTTTGTTTGTTGTGTATTCGTTTTGTTGTAAAAATTTTGCTGAATTATAATAATAATGATCTGAACAGAGAGAGAGAGAGAGAGAGAGAGAGAGAGAGAAATGAGCAAGGCACATCTAGCATATGCATACACACTGTTGGTCTAAAGGACAGGCCAAGAGGTGACAGGTGTGCAGTGGTTCGTGGATGTGAACGACAGCTGCTCTGTATATCTTAGATGTCGAGCACTCCATACACACAACACACTCTCGCACTCCTGTAAACCGGGGCTAATATTACGGGCCGTTTGTAATGAGCGCTCAATACGCATGGGTCTGACCAAAGTAAAAAGTTAGCCGTTGCTAAGTTACCAACGCTATACAACACAACATTAACACTGGCAAAGCTGGCTCACAATATACTGGGTAAAAGCTTGTAGCGCATGGGTGGGGCGCAGGCGCGTAGTGTGACCAGGTTTTGGCTGCAATTATAATACAGTAGAAACTCGTATAGCGATTGTTGGGCACTGAAAAAGCGTCGGCCTGTCTATAGTTACCACTCGACGCTCGCAAACGCTAGGCTTCACGACGTGTGTAGAGTAAAAGCTCTTATCCATACATTTTCTTATATACCGAGAGTTTTTGATCTCAATATTATATATATACTCTCTTGTGTTATATACGCTTAACTCTAGCCTAAAAAGTTTTTGAAAAAATTATTTATCTTGTGCTTACGATTAATATATTTAGTTATTAACATCTAGATCATTTTTTCTTGTCTTATTTAAAGCAATCAAATCAAACGTTAAGACAATATATCGGTGGACACCGCAGAAGAAGCGAAGATAAAGTGCGAAGAGTTTCATATATATTGTGTTTCAAATTCATAGAGAAAATTGTATTGAAAAGTGAAACACAAAACTTAATTATAAGACAAACCCAAAAGTTTTTATTCATCGCTTGTGTTCACTCAACTCAACGCTAAACTTATTGCCGCTTTTGAAGTGCAAAAAGCGGACAACACTTTGACGACAATTTCATTAATAATAAAAATAATAACACTTTTGTTGAAAAGTTTTTCATTTTCAACACTGGTTTATGATCTCATAGATTGTGTGATCTCTCATCTTATCTCTCATATGATATGATGTTTTAATTGTGTTTTGATTTGTGAGACAAATCTAGTGATCTGTTTGAGTGGTGTTTTATGCGCTGATTATATCCATTGATTATATCATTATTATATTTATTATTACATTCTCGTCATTGGATGTGTTTGTGTGCCGTCGTATCGGTTATTATAAGCGGATTGATTGGCCATAAGTGATGGCCATCGGGAAGAGGACTAACCACACCATAACAGCCACAATGATATTGATTAGCAAACTATTGTTCGCCACTCTATTGATACTTAATTTACATCAAAATGTAAGTCAAATCATAATTAGTTTTTCAAATTTCATTTCATATTTTTTGTGCTGTCTTTTGACCAAAACTTTTCCCCCCCTTTTCTCTCACTATTTAAGCTTTTTATATGTATTTCAATTGAAAGCATGCTTTCATTGAAATAAAGCTTTTTTGCACTCAACTCTTATCTGGCATTCAAATCAATGCTCGCATTCATTCATTCATACATTCAATCAGTTATTCATTCATTGAATGAATTGTTTTAAGTTTTTTTTTCTGAGAAAACTTAAAAGCTTATGGTTTTTGTGTATCCAAACGGTGTGTTTGTATTAAGCCATGTGTCCGGACGACCACTCAATATAGACGTTAATCATTGAATTCATTTGCTTAACATTTGTCTTCACATGTCTAATGAAAGTCTTAGATAATTGTCATGTTTTATGCTAACCCACTGTCAATCCCCGCCCCCTCCACACCGACTCCCACGCGTTGTATCGCACTTTTAGCCCCCATTTCCCTCCCGATGTCTGTTTGCATGTATTTATTTTAAATTCAAAGTTTTTTATAATATAAATAAATAATATTTAGTGTTTAGTTTAGGGCTAAGAAAGATGTTTGTTATGTATAGAGAGAGCCGACCGACCATTCAATGGCTATTCAAATATTGGTTGACTTTTCTTATGGTCGAGAATAAAGTTTATTTTAATTCAATGTTTAAAACATTTATACGATTTTTTTCTTCTGCTTTTCCCATAAATAAAATCTTGTTTTTCATTCACTAATTAATTTCAAACTAAGATATTAAGTCTTCAGTGGTTTGACTGACAATAAAAAATATATCTTAAAGTATTTCGGAGGGGAGAGAGAGAAACAGGACTTCAATTAAAACAATTTTGACATAAACTGAGAGAATGTATAAAACAGTGTGTTTTTCTCATATATTTATATATAAAGTTATATTTTTTTAGTTGTATTGAGAAAACTATTTGAGAAACTATTTTCTTTCCCTTCAGTCGTCTCTGCCGTCCATTCGTCTAATTAGTGGTTAAAATATTTTATCAAATATTTTCGATCACTATTTGTGTCGCTATTTAAAAGTCATTCAAAAACCAATAGCAAAATATATACAGAAATAAATAAAAACTATTTTTGTGTTTCAAAAGATCTCTTTGAGAGACAATATCTCATAAGAAAAAA
>CAJPIZ010000786.1:0-20797 GCA_905368565.1 Medioppia subpectinata | reverse complement strand
TGGCCAACTCTTTTCTAAAGCTCTCTCTCTCTCTCTCTCCTCTATGTTATGAGAATTGTTTTGTCTTAAAAGTCAATTTCAAATGTTAATTAATTTTAAATGAGAAATGTATTCACTGTTGAAAAGAATGTTGTGTTTCACAAGTTTGCGAAAACAGACATTAAAACTAGTATTAAAACCATTAGAACTAACATTAAATGCATTTAAAACATAATATGAAGACATTTGTATTTAAAACAATTAAATCGATTTAATCTAAGAAATTATAGCGTAAATGCTTTTGCCATACCATAGATGTATTGAGTGAATAATGATTTTAATGGAGACCTCTTGGGCTCTTCGTCGCTATCAAATGGCTTTTGGTTTCACTTATAGTTTACTTTAAAACCAATTCACAATCACTACTGTATTAATAATATAGCAGTCGTTTAACAACATGTATAACGAATTTTAAGTTTACTTTCTTTCAATTAATGACAATATTATCGGAAAATCTATTTTTAAAATAATTTTTTCATTCAATTCAATTACTGTTTTGTTATTTTTTCAATATTTTCATTTGTTTTAATCAATTTTAAAGCCAATCAATAAAAGCCTTACTCTCTATATCGATATATTTTGCTGTTATGATTAGATTATATTGAATTCAATCAAACAATGGATATATGGGAGCAATGGATGTGAAGGCATAAGTGGCTCAACAACTCAGACCACTCATTATGACAGCAGTAAAAAACTTATGGACTAAAGCCTGAGCCGTACTAATGAATTGTTGGCGAGAGATCTCCATCACAGACAACACTGGCTTCACTTCCATCACTGGTTGTGATGCCCTCACAGACGGACATCACTACCAAACCAATGGCCAAATACTACTCATAAACAACAATATACTATATATGTGTTATCAGAGCAACACATTGTTATTTATAACTTAAGCTAGATTTAGGTTCTAATGAATGTGCCTGTGATATATAAACCAAACTGACCCTACTAATATTTATTTCAGTGAAAATGTCATAAATTATTAAAATATTTATAAATGAAATAATAAATTATGAATTTGAGTGAAAACCACGAGAAGCCGACGACTCTATAAAACACGGAGACATATAGTTATAAACGATATTAAAAGCCATTTTTAAAACATATAGTCTTTTAATATTTATGATATAATTAATGATATATTTTGGTTGATATGAGGTTTGATAGGAAGAGAAGACACGTCTCTATGATATAAAAATCTAGAACTGAATCCATAAAAAGCTTTTCGTTGTCCACTCTCTCCACTCAATGCTCACTATATTGTATCAAATGAAACACACAAAGAGAGAGAGAGAGAGAGAGAGAGAGAGAGAGAGAGAATTATAAGAAACGTTTGTTTTCACGTTTTATGGCTCTCGGGATCTAAGCTTAAAATGTTTTTATTGCGGGTCATTCACAACGAACGTACCCTCTCTGGTGAGGGAAGAGAGAAGTTTTGGGAGTAGATCTGGAGAGAGATATCTTAACGATTAATTACATGGAAAAGAGGGGTTCATATAAATGAAGATTTGATGGCAGAGCAGAGCAGAGCTGGTCTGATGTGTGAGAATTTTGAAGTGAATATATTGTGAATATAGTGTAGTATTTGATATAAAGTGCTTTGAGATGTGTTTTTGTGGGCCTTTATATAATATACGGCATAAAAAGTTGAATAATTATATTAACGACGCCTTCGGGCAAATAAATTCAATTTAAACCACAATTTTAGAGACTTTAAAATCTATGAACAGTGGAAACAAAATCTTAACAAAATTATATTGATTTTCAATTTAGTAGAGAAATAAATTGAAGCCCAAATCAAATAGCATTTTATAAATTAAATCAATTTTTATTAAAGAAATGCTAAATTTTTTGTGTGCCGAAGAATATAATGGCGTTTGTATTAAAGTAATTGATGTCGAGATTTGCAAATATAATATACAATTTATGTGTGTATTTGAGTATCGATTGAATGCATTACTGGTTGAGTGAGTGAATGAATGAATGGAAAACATATCCCAGAGTTTTCTGACAATATGTCAAAACAGCTAATTCTTAACACCAAAAACATTTCAATTTCTATTTAGAGATATTTCTGCTAATTATAAATAATGAGTTTGATTGCCATTTAAGGCACTAATAATAATGGCTTAAAACAGTCATATTTAATGAAAACCATATGAAAAGCACATGAAAAAACCCTTTCGCTCACAGAATATAAAGTCAAATAAAGCGCTGGGAATTGATTGACTGTTTTAAAACTGTTAAAACATGGGATTCACTACAAAATTGAAGTCATGCTTAAAATCTTACGTTCAAATTGAGACCTTCAGAGCCATTGAGAGTAAAGTGAGTTTAAAAGAGAGTCAGGAGAGAGAGAGAGAGAGAGAGAGAGAGAGAGAGAGAGAACAAGAATTTTAAAATTGGAATTACAAAAAGAAATTTTTCTTATGTTTGAATATATTTTTCAATAATAATATAAAAAAGAAAATAAAAACTTAAATTCAATTTAGTTGAAAAGCATTGAGTTATTCATCAAATAAATCTTATTTATTTTCAAAAAATATTTTCTATGAAAAAAATCACTTCAATAATACATAAAATTGAATTTATTAATAGTTTAGGAAAGAAATGCTTACATTATATGTTGTTTTTTGAAGAAGAAATGTTTGTATTTTCTCCTTTATATCATCGGTTAGTCTTTTTCATCCAATGTTTGCGTTTAAGTTTTTAAAGCATATATTTTTTCTCTCTATATCTTCATAACTCTCGTAATATTTCACTCAAAAAATCTCTTTTGATGTAAGCAAACAAATAACAAAAATTTTAACATAATATAAGTTAAACTCATCTCTATCTCAATGCAATACAAATACTACATATGAATTTCTCTGTGCAAGAAACACCGATCTCTGAATGCTTTCATAGCACTTATGCTTCACTGCAATACTATCAAAGGAGGCAATGCTTAACCGCAATACTAGCAAAGCGTGGCTATGAGTTATATATCTTCATAACTCTCGTAATATTTCACTCAAAAAATCTCTTTTGATGTAAGCAAACAAATAACAAAAATTTTAACATAATATAAGTTAAACTCATCTCTATCTCAATGCAATACAAATACTACATATAAGTTATGTATGAATTTCAATGTTTTAAAGCCATAGTTGAATAGATAAGGCGGTAATACCAATGGCAGGTACTGTACACTACTTATGCCGTATTATGTTTACATAATAAGCATAAAAGCTTAACATAAATATTAATATTTATTTTTCGTACGTTTCAAGTGTAGTGAATGTCTATTATTATATTAACGCAAAACATATTACATTAACACTAACGTTAAAAATTCATTTTTAAAATTAATATCAATATAAGGGGACAATGATATGATAAGTGCGGGTTAACTACCAACGAGTAATTCAATTAAATCTATAATTTCTATTAATGTAATTAATTTCTAATCTAAAATTATTGGCCAACTCTTTTCTAAAGCTCTCTCTCTCTCTCTCTCCCCTCAAAACATGTTAACTTTTTTCCCTCTTTGTGTAACTCTTTCGCTCACTTTTTAACTGAATTCAAAACATAAGTCAAAAGTGAAAATTCATTTAAAATTAGAAATCATGAGTACTTTTTAGTGATCATACTTTTAGTGCTTTTCATATGTTTTTTATAATTGGGTGCAGAGATGGAGAGGCGGTAATTAAAGTTGAAAAGTAGATCCACTGATCAGACATCACTCTCTTCGCCGATGATTTAATGCACGGCTTTTTATACTTCAAACCGAGTTATGTATTATAAATAGGAAACACTGTTTCCATTATTTCTCAACAAATTTATTGAAAGAAATGCCTTTGATTTTGGTTTTGATTTTAACACTAATGGGATTCACAACAACATTACAAATATAAATATAATGTATATAATGTCTATGTATATAACATTAACATTATGCTAAATATGTTTTATTGTTTTTATATTGAATTAAAGATAGCTTAACATAAATAATTCTTATGAGAGAATTATGGTTTAAAATGTTCCCAACTTTTGGTTTTCCTATAAGCGAAACAGCGATTCCTAATTATAAATAATATTTTTTAAAAGCAATTTTAACGCAAAAAATACTTATGTTCGCAGACATGGCATGAGATATAGTGAATGGGAAAGAGAGAGAGAGAGAGAAAATAGAGGATGAGATGAGAAAAATGGTATTAAAAATATTTCTAATTTTAAATGAATTTTCACTTTTGACTTATGTTTTGAATTCAGTTAAAAAGTGAGCGAAAGAGTTACACAAAGAGGGAAAAAAGTTAACATGTTTTGAGGGGAGAGAGAGAGAGAGAGAGAGAGAGAGAAGTAAAATATTTGGTAATCAGCGTCTGAGATACCCATCATATTTATTATTCCTAATATAAGTGCCGTTTCTTTTCTAAGTTTAATACATCGAAATGTTTTATAATATTTTTTCTCTCTTTTTTTTACTCAAATGAATAATTTTTGCGGAGAAGACAAATGACTTTCTGGTAAATGGAAGCCATCTTAGGGTTTGAAGACATATAACTACTTATGCCCTCAAAACCATCTTAAAGGCAAAAATACTGATCGTCTGCCCTTCACCGCAGTGTTTAACATTGTGGCAGAGAGAGAGAGAGAGAGAGAGAGAGAGAGAGAGAGAGAGACCAGAATGTGCCGGTGCAGCCAAAGTGCACATTAAATCATCGGTTTGTTGCCTATCAAGAACTGCCTTC
Source organism: Medioppia subpectinata (assembly GCA_905368565.1). Classification (NCBI taxonomy): domain Eukaryota; kingdom Metazoa; phylum Arthropoda; class Arachnida; order Sarcoptiformes; family Oppiidae; genus Medioppia; species Medioppia subpectinata. Next base: position 16,019 of record CAJPIZ010000786.1, on the reverse strand, counting down.
TGTGACAAATGTCTGTCGATTTTATACTGAATTTTTAATACCATTTTTCTCATCTCATCCTCTATTTTCTCTCTCCCTATCCATCTCCCAGTCCTCCTCTCCGCCCATCAAAAACCACTGGAATTTTGGTTAGTTTTGTGTAAAAATTATTTTAATGGATTTAAATCCCACTCATAAACAGTTGACTGGATTTTCAATTATTATTAATATTCACTTATTTCTCGTTCTCACATAAAATCTATTTCTTTCATTCGTAAGCCATTTAATGGCTAATATTCTGTCATTTCTTCGTTATTGCACTTAATTTCTATATATATTCTTAGTTTTTCTACACAAACGACTACTTCTTATTCACTTATAGTCTGATCTGTATTTTGATTTCTTTAGAGAGTCGTTGAGACGATTCATTTATTATTCAATTTATACATTATAAGAGTCACTCATTTTTTGTAACAAACAAACAAAAAATAAGTAAATTTTTAATGCCATATAAAACACAGAATATTATAATTGAGTGCAATATAAAAAGTCGTTTAAATGGTTAAAATTATAAGTAATTGTAAATCATTTAGTTAACCATTTTTATTTGATCTCGCGTCTTTTAATTTCTCGCTATAAATAACAATTCAGTAGTTTTTTCGGTGTGTTTTTGTTGGCGTATCCAAAATATTCCTCCACTTCTAAAGACACTTAATATGAAAGCGAAAGGATTGCAACCAATTTATAAGCCATCCTTTGATTGATGTCAAACAAAACATCTCTTAAAAGCATCCCAAAGATGACAGAGATTGATGACATCAATGACTTCCCCAACACTCGACACAACACTGGAGTACAGAAACTTAACATATATTTGTGTGTCTCTAACCATAAAAATGTTCCCAAATATAAACAATATATAACACTATGTAATAATACAATGCAGTCATTTAATGCACAACATTTCCATTGTTTAGTTTTTTTCTCTGTTTTTTGAGGCAAAAATCAGTTATTTTTAATAAATTCTTTTGTTGTGTTTTCACTGTTTTGGAAAATTATAGTCAAAACAAAAAATTGATTTCCTAAAAGTGAAAATGTATTTTTCAAATGAAATATAAAATTATTATAAATGCATTGATAGTCGAGACACAACTGTTTTGTAGTTTTTTCAGAGAGAAAGTGAAGAAAAACAAAAATTTTGACAAAAGAATAGTTTTTGGTCTCAAGTGGTGACCAAAAAACAGGAAATTCTTGTGAGGACCGCATAAATGCTTACTCGAGTGTCACATCAAAATCGTTTTGGTTTATGGCTTTTCATAGATATATATTTCACACATTCTTTGCGATTGTATTTCAAAATAGAAAAACATATATATTTATATAAAATTTAAAAAATGGTTTGTTTTTATATAGAGAGAGACCACTCACTCACAGGTAGATCACACCTACACTTACAATACTATCGCATCTAATATTCGGTTATGTTTTTTGTATTTAGCAATTTTCAAGACCTCAGACACACACAGACCTCCACTTTAACAGCTCTCACACATCATATTATTTGTCAAACAGTTTTTTTATAAGCATTGTGTCTGTCGTCCAAAAGTTGTATTTCTTTTTGTGTCATTTTTTTCAATTTTTCCCAAATAATGAAAAAGTTATAAAACCAAAAAAGTGATCACACCTTAAGTCTATTGTTGTTTAATAACGTTTACACTGAATCTTCGCTCGCTTTATATAAAAATACAGATTTAGAAAAATTTGATTCGTTTTTATATTACATAAAAGAGGGGTCGAAATTGTCAGAGAGAGAGAGTTAAGCAATTAATGGAAAGCAAACGATGCAAAACATAAAACATTCAGACTTTTTATTAGACTGTATGACAAGATTTTGAGACATGATTAAAACTAACCAAAATTCCAGTGGTTTTTGATGGGCGGAGAGGAGGACTGGGAGATGGAGAGAGAGAGAGAGAGAGAAGGCAAATGTGAGGCAATAATATGTAATTTAAGTCAAATTAAATAGGCGTTTGAAATCATTTTTGATTCATTTTTCTGGTGCTTCACAACTGGCGTACAACTGGTTGTCCAACGAAGCAGATCACAGATCATGTCTCAAAATCTTGTCATACAGTCTAATAAAAAGTCTGAATGTTTTATGTTTTGCATCGTTTGCTTTCCATTAATTGCTTAACACTCTCTTTCATAACATATTACACACTATTATATTATGTATTATTATTATGATATACCGGTCTATTATATGTGTATATCTATTATTTAATAACTCAACTCTCAATATAATCTCTGAAATTAAATCTTCTTAACAGAAAAGACTTAGTTTTTCGCAATTTTGTGTTTTTTATTTTCAAATTTATTCAATTGTTTTCAACAATAAATCGCTGTTTTTTCACTGTAAGAGAGCTGTCGTCTGAAACAAGTAAATCATTATTTGTATTATTTGTTTAAATAATGAAACTATTTTTTAGAGATTGTTTTTTATGTGTTTTTCATATAAAAACAAATATCATTAGAAATTCACAGAATTAGTCACTCATTCGGCATAATATATAGATATATACGTAAGAAAAATCATTTTTTGCCGACATTTCTCATGAATAAACTAAAATTTATTTCATTAGAGAGTGAGGGGAACGGTATGTAGAGTACATCCAACCGCACACCACAAACGCCATTATTCTTAGACCTCTACAGACGTTAAGACCAAATGAAAGAAAATTGCTTTTCATGTTATTATGAAATGAAGAATTTTTTTGCCCAAAAAAGTTGTTTTTAAAAAATAAGCAAAAATTTTTTAAAAATGTATATAAATTACATATGAAAATAAAATGAATTATTACTCGTATTCTCAATAGTCGTGCAATTGTTTTTGGGAGGAATTCTCGGTCTTAAAGATCCCTCCCTTCCCTCCTTTAGAAATACATTTTAGTAATTTATTTGGTGGACGTGTTTGCGTGCAGTTTAGCCGTTGTGGGCTCAGACCGGCTCTCTCTCTCTCTCTCTCTCTCTCTCTCTGACAATTTCGACCCCTCTTTTATTTTCCATTATGCGCCCCAATATTACTCGACTATATAAACATATGCTTCAGACAAATGCCTAAGTTGTCATAGCTCTCTCTCTCTCTCTCTCTCTCTCTCTCTTTCTCTCCTTAACTATAACCACTGCTCGCTATGGGTTGTGATTATTAAATGCCTTTTTGGTCGCATAACTTAACCCCTCTTATCGTCACTTAGTCTTCAAAATTTTTATTTTATAATAATATTTTTTGTTGTTTGTGTTGACGATCTCATGCTTTACACGAACTAAATCTCCCCTTAAATGGCCGCTCACTTAATGTTCGGTCCGTTTGTTTTATTATTAGTTTTACACTTAAATCAAAATTAAAGAAAACATTTAATATTTATGTTTGTTATTTAGAAAACAATTAATGTTTTCGGAATAATTTAACTGTTTTTTAGTTTTGTTGTTAGTATTTCTACGATAAGCGCTGTATATATTCTGATGCAAATCTCTTTGAACATCAATTCAATGGCTTTTTTGGTGGCCTTTTTGTCTGGGGTTTGAATTTTCAATATTTTGACCATTTTTTGTTTGAAAATCAATGAAAGAATCATTTTTTGTGTTACAATTGATTGCAAATAGAGTTTTATACGATTTCATACCAGTTCTCAAATGAATGGCATAAGAAAAATGTGACGCCTCTGGCGCTCAAAATTTTACCTTAAACTTTTAAAAGATCGGTATTTTTTGGTTATATTATATTGGTTTGTGAACCAAACCTAACCTAACAATCCATTGCATCTGCAAATCGTTGACTCGAAGGGACGACTCTTCGGGTGTTCCATAAAAACGCTAAAACTTAACACAAATTTCTTGGAAAAATACTGATCTCCTCAACAAATATACAGATTATGCCTAAAAACGCCATATGACTGCTCACAGGATGACCAATGCCTACAACTGGTCTCCTCTTTGCTTTTTGATGAGTCCTAACCAATGAGTTGCCGATCACTTCTGGCATCAATTTTTTGCCACTTTTTCCGCTGTTATTACTTTTCGTCTCATTTATATATAAAGTATATGTAAAATATATTTTTCTCAGAAACTCAACGACCTCTGCAGCCGAAAGCCATTGAAAGTGAATGCAAATCTAAATTAATAGTATTTTTGACTAAAAAGCGTTTATTTTGAGCTCAAAAAACTATGTCTGTTATTGTGGGGAGAGTTTTGTTTAGAAATTATCTCAACAGTTGTCCGAACGAATCGACAGAAACGGCAACTATTTTTGGTGGTAATTGTTTAGATTGGTTTCCCAACACCTGTACACTGACCCACACCCCCGACACACAAAGTTTGTGCCAAAATTAGCTTATTCACATTTACAGCATAACTAACACACATTCAATGAACGCATATATTTATGATTTGACTTCTGGTGCCGAGAGTTTGAACAGAGGTTTTGAGTTTTTGACTTATTATAGCGAAGGGAAAGCCGAGTCCTTTGTATACATATGTATAAAGAATATGTAGTGTCAGCTGATCTCAAGAATGTAAGTATATGTGCATTGAATTATGTTAAGAGTTGTAAATTAAAAGTCACTTCTTTGACACCAAAGAGCATACTTTCCTTCCGCCCTCAGCAGCCATCGCAACCCCCGGCCCTCGTCTTCGCCCCCACAATGCCCTCAACACAAAGTCATCCCCCCTTTTGCCAGCGTTCACTCTCTGACCACAGAGCAGACCCACTAACTCTCTCCCCCACCAAAAACACTTAAAACTTTGCATTTCGTGTCCACTAATACAGCCATATATACGCTCATAGAAAGCAAGTTTACGTTTTGGCTGTTTTTTGCTTACAATTCAATAGTTTTATTGCTATTCGAGCCCTCTTTTTGCATTTGTTGCTCTGGTCTAGAGTCGAGTCCTGTCTTTTTTATACTGTAGTTGTGGTGCAACTCAAACATCACAAACATCTGCATCAGAGAGACTGGAAACACCATTCATGCCATACACGACATACCATTTATGACACTTTATGCCAATTCAATATCCATATATTCAGTGCTTTTGTAGCGAATGCTAAACTAAATCTAAAGTTAGCATTCATTTTGATTACATTTAGTAGTTATGTTTCAGAGAAGTCATTAATTGTTAACTATTTAACACGTTTTAATCAGTAATTGAAAAATGTCTGTTAATCTAACGATATTATAGTAATGGTAAATGTGTTGCACATTAATTGTTGTGCCAATCATTGGCTAAATGTTAAGTTGATATTCCTGTTTACTGTTGAGAGAGAGAGAGAGAGAGAGAGAGAGAGGCTTTTGGTAATTCTGAGAATATGGTAAAACTTGTTGCACTTCCAGTTCTTTGTGCATATATTGATGTGAGAGTGAAGTGGAGTGAGAGTCAGGTCCACCACTCCCTTGTAGTCATTTTTTAAGCGATCCTATGATCCTATCGGAGGCATCGATGCATAGAAAAAGCAATAATTCAAACAAATGCATGTCTGAGCCAATGAGCAATTCCTCTTCTGTCCATTTATGACAGTCTCTCCAATCATATCATAATTCATTTTAGTGAGTGAGCAGTGGGCGGGAGTTTACCTGCATTTTCAGGTCCTTTCACATCAACTCCTGCTACCGATGCCTATCAGTGCTATGGCTATGATTTCGATGAAGAGTCCGCTCAATATATTCATCACCGGAGCCGCCACTCAACCACTGGCAGCACATCTCCAGCACATAATGTAGAAGAGCCGACACAACCACTGAATCGCTAATTGAAAATTTCTTATAAAACTTTTTTTTATTGTTGTTTTTGTTATGCCTGATAATGAGTTCAATAATCATTCATTCATTTCCACAATCATTACATTTTGGAGTCAATCTTATGATCCATTTTTTCTTATTTTTTCTTTTCATTCTTTGCTTTCATTTTTTTTATGTATGAAAAGTTTTGAATAATTTTGATGTCAGATATTTAGTGTTAGTATCGCTGAGAAGACCACCCGAATCGCTAAATCCAATAACTCTTATTTCGCATTCATTGCGATTTTCATATCCACTCAATAGTAATAACTTATTCAGAATTAATAGGCATGTGTTGGGTGTGGATGTGGTCCACAAAATGTTGTTTAGCGCACAGGTATGTGCTGTTGGGATGTGTTTGGGATCACCTCCTCTGCCTCTAAGACAGGAAACAAAATGGCCTTTTTGTCACAAACTAATTATAAGCTGTGAAGTGAACCAATATTAGGAGCTCTGCTCTGCAATCGTGTCTTATTGTAGTCCTCATTGAGTTGAGACAACAAAAAATGTTAACTTCAAAGTCATATCTGTTTCCAAAATCAAAGTGTGAAAACTATGAGAGCGCTGTTGTGTTGGCCCTATTATTGCCACTTTTATAGCATTACTCCCTATGTATTCATCCATTCATTGAATATAAGGGGAGGTGTGTGTGCTTTGGGGGTACATTATCTTAGGGAGAGCGGGGAGGGGGAGAGAGAGAGCGAGTATACCTTGATTTGTGAGTTTGGTTGAAAGAGACCTAAACTATGAGCGGTTAGATTGCAATTCACATACAATGCCATAATGTAGTAATTGTGTAATTTTCGATGTGCGGCGACATTACCTCCACTTTTGATTTAGTTTTTTTTGTTTGATGCAAAAAAAAGTTGAGATCTCTTAGAAAGTACTGAAGTACTGGTGATGCGGAAAGAGTAGCGAAAGTGAACTTCAAAATCGATGGCATAGATCGTCGTGAAGGGCATAAGTATGGCATGCGATGCGATGGCAATGCTATGCAACCGATCCATCCATATATCCGGACACAGAATACCTGTGTGTCTGATGTATCGACCCATTGAAGGGATATTTTTATTTTATAATGAATGCCATTTCAATTGAACAATAAAAATAAGACAAAATTAGTGCAAACGATAAACACAACACTCTCTTTACAACACAAACTAATGCCAACGACAATGCATTGCAATAAAAGCAAACAAATAATACAAATTTAGTTTATTCTGTTCGCAAGCGACTCGTTTAGCTCTGGTTATTGATGTAGAGAGAGAGAGAGAGAGAGAGAGAGAGATATGACAACTTAGGCATTTGTCTGAAGCATATGTTTATATAGTCGAGTAATATTGGGGCGCATAATGGAAGTGCTGGTCAACGATGGCAGTGCTCAGTGTCTGTGCTGTATATTCAGTATATATTGTATGCTATGTTGGATGACATGGTGTTATTAATGCAGTTATAGGTGCATTAGCCGTACCCTACAATATATATGACAATATGCTGGACAGACAACACTCGCCATTGAAGTGATTGCGAGTAAAACATATATATTATATGTTATGCAGTAGTGATGGCAGTGATAGCACTTTAGGTCAGTTATAAGTTTTGGTGCGTTTAAGGGAGACATTAATGAAGCATTTGATGCACTGGATTGAAATGAATGGTCACTACCAGTCAGTGCTTGACTTAAATTAAAGCTCATTCAAACGTGAGATGATTGAGACGACAAAGAAAACAAAGACATACACAGAGGCTCTGCTTATATTCTCTCTCTCTCTCTCTCTCTCTCTCTCTCTCTCCTTAATATTAAAATTAAAAAATTTCGCTAAACTCTTCTCCGATTTGCTTTTTTCATAAACATTATTAATATATCGACAATAAATCAAAGGAAAGTCTCTCGGAATCAGTCGTGCAATCAATAAATTAATATTAAAAACTATAGTAAAATAAAACTCATTTAATGATCGCTTTTAAAAAGTTTTTGCTTTGATTTTTTGGAGGAATAAATAAATTGATGATCAGTTTTTTGTTGTTTTATTATTTTGCTTATTATTGATTGAAAATTGTTGTTATTTTTGCCGAACAAATCATAATAATCGGGGACTAAATGTTCGGTGTATTCAAAATTGTTAAGTTTTAGACATTTTTTGAATATAAAATTTATTACTTAACGCTATAAGTATAGTAATAATCAATTTTTATATTAATTGCTGGTTTTTGTTCATTTAATACAAAATATATCCTTTGATTAATTTTGGTTTAATTGTGAAATAGCCCTACAGAGGCAGAGGTAGGAGATAGAGATGCTGTGCTCGACAACAACAACAACTTATTGTGTCTTCTCTCTCAATCTCTGTGCTCTCTCTCTCTCTCTCTCTCTCTCTCCTTAATATTAAAAAGAATTTTTGCTAAACTCTTCTCTGATTTGCTTTTTTCATAAACATTATTAATATATCGACAATAAATCAAAGGAAAGTCTCTCGGAATCAGTCGTGCAACCAATAAATTAATATTAAAAACTATAGTAAAATAAAACTCATTTAATGATCGCTTTTAAAAAGTTTTAGCTTTGATTTTTTGGAGGAATAAATAAATTTATGATCAGTTTTTTGTTGTTTTATTATTTTGCTTATTATTGATTGAAAATGTTGTTATTTTTGCCGAACAAATCATAATAATCGGGGACTAAATGTTTGGTGTATTCAAAATCGTTAAGTTTTAGACATTTTTGAATATAAAATTTATTACTTAACGCTATAAGTATAGTAATAATCAATTTTTATATTAATTGCTGGTTTTTGTTCATTTAATACAAAATATATCCTTTGATTAATTTTGGTTTAATTGTGAAATTTTTGATATTTTAAATAATGAATAATCTATTTATGAATTAATTTGATTTCCTTTTTTATTCAATGTATAAATTATTGACAATTTCAAGGCTTTTCAGACGTGAAAGAAAAAACAATAATTATTTTTTATGCATTCAATTTCATAAGCAATTAATTATTTAAAATGAAAAATTCATTATTATATCGCATTTCATAAGTAATAAAATTAATGTAAAATTAAGTTTAAAATATTTTTTAATAGATAGTCGTATGGATAAAATGTCTGCACTTTTATTCACATACAATGAGTTGTGTATGAGATGTTAAATACAATTTTTATTACAGGTTCAGTAAATTAAACAATTTTCTCTCTAACACTGTTATCACTGATAACTTATCAGATCTACAGGTGTTATAATAGGTAAGTCTCTCTCTCTCTCTCTCTCTCTCTCTCTCTCTCTAAAGAAAGAGAGGGAAAGGAGTGAACGAATAGTCTTTTTTGATGAGAAAGAAAAATATATTTATATAAATGTTTCGAATAATAAATGTTTAGAAGAAAAAAATGTTTAATGCATTTCAAAAGATTAACAGGTTTTTCATAGAAATTATACGATAGACTATAAAATAGTAGGCAATGAACGGTCTTTACGATACCCTTTCATTCTCTCCCATTCTCTCTCTCTTTCATGGGATGAATAGCATTAGAGAGTGAACTCTAATTTAGTAAAAGGGCAACAAAATCAAGTTCTCTCTCAGCCTCTCATTCACGGTCTCTCTCTCTCTCTCTCTCTCTCTCTCTCTCTCTTATGGTTCATAACATTACTGACATCTTTTGTAGTTTCAAACAATTTTATGAGGAATTTGTGAATATATTTTCACAACTTTTCTCTCTCTCATCCCTTCGCCCCCTCCCTCTCACCACTACCTGAGCCCATGAAATACCTGTGCGCTTATATAAGACCATAAATACATTTATGACAATGTATTAGAGGGGAGGGGAATGAAAGTTGTTGTTATTTTTTGCTCATATTTTTTACTTTCTGTGTTTATCCGATTATACCTCTCGTCAAAGAGAGAAAATTATTATTTCAGTTCAAAAATAGTTAAATTTTTCACTTTAAGTGTTTAAAATTTGTTTATTTTAATCACGTTTCAATTGATTCAAAAAAAATATCACGATTTAAATTAAAGCCATTTTATATACACGTGTAAAATATTTTGGGAATTTTATATTAAATGATAAACATTTTATAAAACTTCATCTGAAAAGTGATTATAATTATTACAATAATTCAAAAATATATCAATAATTCTGTTCGCGATTTCACTGTAATCCTCATAATCTTCAAAATTATATTGAAATTGATTTGTGAAATATGTTTTGCATTTAAATTGTATTAATGCGAAAATACTCATCAAAAATAATAAAATTTAATGTATGTTCAGCTCTCTCTCTCTCTCTCTCTCTCTAACACTGTTATCACTGATAACTTATCAGATCTACAGGTGTTATAATAGGTAAGTCTAAAACCCATAAAAACATTACTTCGCAAATATTTCTCATTTCGATGAAAATTTGTTTTTTGTTTTACCACTTATTTTCTCTCATAATTCCGCCTCTCTCTCTCTCTCTCTCTCTCTCTCTCTCGTAATAAATATGATGGGCTTATTCTATGGGCCATACATTATTAAACATGATAATCTATGACCTTTGCAACCAATACCAATGCACAACACCTGCACTCATACATGCATTTAATATTCAACAAACATTTAAATTCAATTTCTGATGACAAATATGTGGTCAACAAAAATAAATATCTCAAACATTTAAATGAAAATCAGGGCTTATAATGGATTACAGGCTTAAATTGTACATCACTTTTGATTTAATATCACTTTAATGTCAAACGCGTTCATTGAATACGTAAAGTAAAACCGAATATCGGTTCGTAAAAATGTATTTCAATTTAATATAACCGGAGTTTTTGTTTTCGGTGTTCATTACAAACGGAAAATATATTTCATGAAAAGTTTTTATCGGAAAAGTAAGTGAAAAAAGTTACACAATTGTTGAGAAAGAATGAGAGAGTAAATGGCAGAGAGAGAGAGAGAGAGAGAGAGAGAGAGAGAGAGAGAGGCGGAATTATGAGAGAAAATAAGTGGTAAAACAAAAAACAAATTTTCATCGAAATGAGAAATATTTGCGAAGTAATGTTTTTATGGGTTTTAAAGATGTCAGTAATGTTATGAACCATGAGAGAGAGAGAGAGAGAGAGAGAGGCGGAATTATGAGAGAAAATAAGTGGTAAAACAAAAAACAAATTTTCATCGAAATGAGAAATATTTGCGAAGTAATGTTTTTATGGGTTTTACTTATGATTTTGTTTTATGTTTATCTCATATATAATTGTTGTTTTGCATTCATGACTCGCAAATGTCTGGTTTAACAAACTTATTGTCATTCATTAAAAGTCAATGCATTTTTAAATAAATATCTCTCAAAAATTCACATTATTTTATATCCAACAAAATTCCTCCACTTTTATCAAAACACAAAATTCATGCGAAAATTAAATCAATAAATAAAATAAAACAAAATAACAATCACTAGTCTTAAGCATATTTGGCCACACATTCAACACAATACTATCTCAATGACAGTCAACTAAATAACTATTGTCTTTAAAATACATATTAATTATCAATAGTGTATATCAGACGTGAAAATCTAAGTCTTACCCAACACTGCCTGAAGTGTCTGGTCCTCCAACAGCGCATCCATTTATATACAGGTATAGGAGGTATATATGTATAGACACGGGACAGGGTATAGACGGGGCGCACACTTAACACACCGATACGTTAGTATTCACAGCAAAATGATCATGCTCGTTTCAAGCGTATTCAATTCAATTACATATATGGTGGCACTTATACGACGTGTCTCTCTCTCGGATGTCGGGACAGTCCCGGGCGCTGGCGATTAGCCCCTCTCTGGTACAGTAATACACATCATATATCGTTTGTCACTTAACACAGGCGTCTATGGGAGCGAAGGGTAGAGAAACAAAACACTGAAGTCTTATAATAATCCATAGGAAAGGCAGTGAAAAAAATATTCAATTCAACTCTTCATTCGGTGCACAAAAATCCTATGGAAAAAACAGAGAGTGAATGAGAGAGAGAGAGAGAGATATACAACACAAACAACAAGTGCTGCTAATATTCTGGGAGATAGGGTTTGCACTCGCAGTCAAAGCACTCACCAGTTTTTGCCACAGCGATAGAGAGGCACAGAACCAGCCCTTCAAATGCCCAACACTTCGCATAACATTACACAACATAGCAATACATGTATATCGTATAGTGAACGTACACTATACAGGTTAGACACAAATCTACCAATGCAATTTTTACTATCATTGGTAATGCTCTCTCTCTCTCTCTCTCTCTCTCGCATACAATTCTCGTAAAACATGTTATAATATACACGCAATGTATAGGAATTGTTGTGTGCTTTGAGTGTGACTTTGAAAATGAAGTCTTGTTTCTCTCTCTTCTCTCTCTCATAGACTTTCTCTCTTTTCGTTATTTTTTCAATGAGTAGTTGTTTTGTGTGTTTCGTAAACACTCGGCGACCCCTAAAACATCGCAAACACACCACCGGTTTGACTAGTTTTCCGGATTACCTTTTCATGTGCTCTCTCTCTCTCTCTCTCTCTCTCTCTCTCTCATGAGAGAGATTGAAAACTACGAAACCATTACTTCCACATCCATTCCCATAATTCTTATGTCACAGACTTTTAACATAGAGTTAATACGGAAAACAAAAAACAACACAAACCCAGGAATTACTAACCGATTGGAGGCATAAAAGTTTTGCCGTACTTTTCAAATGTTTTTATTCGTTTAGTAACTTTCATTTCAAAATACTTTACAATTAAATTATCGTTAATTATAAGTCCAATAGGTTAATAAATACAGTTACTATTTTAATTATAATGCTATTAAAAAAAAGTTCACTATAACGAGACATTTACAGCAAATCCAATAATAAAAGCATTGCTTAAAATATTTTGGGGTTAATTTTTAAACAGATAAAATATAAACACAAATGTATTGAATATTTTATTAATAAATATTGATCATTACAATAGAATATTAAATGAAGTTAAAACTTTACAATAAAAATATTCACGATTAAAAATATAATATATATATATTATATATTTAAAAAGTAAATTTAATTAATTATAAAAATTCTTGTAAAAATTGTAAACATATATGAGTAAAAGTGTCATCACGTCATCTATAATCTACTGTTCATTTGAATAATGAAAACCAATAGACAATTAATGTTTGAAATATTTTATACGCAAACATTATTTTCAATTGTTTTTTGTAAACTTAAAATCTTTTTAGATTCATGTCTTTGGGAACTGTTGTGCGCTTCAAGAGTTTTAAATACAATTAATGCTAAATGTCTTACAATGTAATTACAATTAATGTAATTAATGTGATGGGATTACAGCTTAAGTCTATGACGTAGGTTTAACATGGGTAATACTAATCCTATGAGCAATGCTAAGTTTATGCGCAATGTTAAGTCTATGGGCAATCCAGTTTTGACTACTATGTGTTTTTTAAAGGATTCATATAAATGTAGGTCAGTTTTGGACACGAATTAATGATAGTTTCAATAAAGGGTTGTTTTAAGCAGATTTCACCACAAATACAAATGGTCTGTAATTGTGGTAATTTTGATAATGAATTCAACACATTGTCATTAATTTTAGTGACATAACAATGTATTGACTGAAGTTTTGGATATTTCTTATCCATGTCTACGAAAAACAAGTCATTCATCCATGGGTTAAAGGTATACATTAAAAAAGTTAAGAGAGTTAAATGAGTTAAACATTTCAGTTTAGACAACGAATCACTTCTCAGTACAAAGTTTTCGGGAAATTTTGCCTCAATATAGAGACGTTTTAATTGTTTGAAGTATTGATTGATTGTTGCGAACAATTGATCGCATCTGTCATTTGTATCGATAAACATCAATCCGAGAGTCAATCTCCGCATTTTGGGACAATTAATACCGATTTGTTTCAATAGTTTGGCCGATGTTTGCACTTCGTATGCGTAACCCATCTCTGGCACTGTCTCTCTGGAAAAGCTCTCAAATATTTTCAATTCAATTAATTCACGCATTTGTGACAAACCATCAAATAATGTATTGATTGACAATTGATTACATTTATTGTCGATATTCACATCAATTGATTGCAAACTATTTTTATAGTTTTGTACTAAATGTTTGAAGCAATCGCTGTCTTCAGAGCAATAATTGAGGCAAACTTTGCGTAATTTACGAAATACTAAATCATTTGCATCGCAACCACACAATGAATGTCTCAATAAATCACTGCTAAATGGTCTAAATTGCTGTAAATTTGTGCAAAACTTGATATTAGTTTGAAGTGAATGCCGAAGAGTCGCAAAATCGGGGGAAATATAAATGTAAATAGACTTCAATTGTTTGGCAAACTTCTGGAAAAATGCGTCCAATGTTTGGACGTTTAGATCACTATTTCTGTCAATACATATATGAATGGCACGCAAACGATGGCAATGTCTTGTAATTGTGTCCACAATTTGGTTATTGGAGACGAGTATAACATTATAACGTGTCGTGTCTTCTATTGTAATACTTGTGATATTCTTCATGTGTTTTACCATTGATTCAAAACTCTTGGCATTCAATCTTTCCTGAAGACTGTAATCAACGAAAAGGTGTGTTTGTGTCTCGTATACCACTCTCTGCCACTGTTTGCATACAGAGGAGTATTGGAACCGCTCTTCGAGTAACAGATAAGACAATAATAGTTGACACAAATCATCACCAAATCTGTCGAAGGATTGTCTCTTCATTGTGTGACTCGTGAGGACACGACTTCTTGTGTCCATTTATTGATCACTTGTTGTGACAAAAGTCTATGAAATGAATGACAAAACAAATGAAGACATGATTTGAGTGAAGCGTTGATTGCATTCATAATTACCTCTCATTTCAAACCAATCGTCAATTTGTGTGTATTTTTGGCACAAAAACTATAAATACTTTCAATTCATTGAAAACAGTGTTTGTATTAAACATTCATTTAATTGTGTTTTAATTAAAATATAAAAACAATTATTAAAACGAATTGAAATAACTGTCAAAACAAATATTTTGTAAATAATGATTACATAACACTAAACAATGCATCAGTTGTTCAAAAACAGTGTTAACTGTTTATACACTCAAAGCCTGCACTTAACTGTCAGTTAACACATTATTGAAAACTAAATGCAATAATCTGTGATAAAAATATGCGCAAAATTGAAACTAATATTAGTTTCATTGAATGCATTATAAAAATAATTTATTTCAACTTTACTTTTAAAAATACTATTTTTTATCAACAATTTATTGATTAAATTGAAAATACATTTGAATTATAATTTATTAGAAACAGTACTCAAAATACTAATCAATAGTTATTAATCATTAGGTAATTGTCAGAAATTAAACATTAATATTAAACTTGAAATTTAAAAAAGTGAATGAAATGATTGTACGGTGTGTTCAACCATTAACGATTGTTTTGATTTTTTTATTATTCAAAAACTACAAGAGATATTTTAACCAAATCAATTGCAAATTAAAGATAAATGTTTGGCATTTAATTAAAAATATTTTTAATAAATTGCATTGGTAGATTTGTGTCTAACCTGTATAGTGTACGTTCACTATACGATATACATGTATTGCTATGTTGTGTAATGTTATGCGAAGTGTTGGGCATTTGAAGGGCTGGTTCTGTGCCTCTCAATCGCTGTGGCAAAAACTGGTGAGTGCTTTGACTGCGAGTGCAAACCCTATCTCCCAGAATATTAGCAGCACTTGTTGTTTGTGTTGTATATCTCTCTCTCATTCACTCTCTGTTTTTTCCACAGGATTTTTGTGCACCGAATGAAGAGTTGAATTGAATATTTTTTTCACTGCCTTTCCTATGGATTATTATAAGACTTCAGTGTTTTGTTTCTACCCTTCGCTCCCATAGACGCCTGTGTTAAGTGACAAACCATATATGATGTGTATTACTGTACCCGAGAGGGGCTGATCGCCAGCGCCCGGGACTGTCCCGACATCAGAGAGAGAGACACGTCGTATAAGTTCCACCATATATGTAATTGAATTGAATACGATTGAAACGAGCATGATCATTTTGCTGTGAATACTAACGTATCGGTGTGTTAAGTGTGCGCCCCGTCTATACCCTGTCCCGTGTCTATACATATATACCTCCTATACCTGTATATAAATGGATGCGCT
>CAJPIZ010000785.1:0-20806 GCA_905368565.1 Medioppia subpectinata | reverse complement strand
CACGGCTTCTTTGAGGCCTATTATAACATTTACGACTCGGAGGACAGACAGGGCTTAATACAGGCCTATCACGACCAGGCGTTGTTCTCGTTGAGTGTCTCACGACATGACCAGAGGTTGGCATTTGATTTGCTATCAAATTGTTTTCATTCAATACTAAACTATTATATTTGTCGTAACAATAGTTACAGGTTTGCCGAGCGACTGATCCTGGAGTCGAGAAACCTGTTGCGCGTCAAAGACATTACGTTACGAAACAAACTGATCAAAAGCGGGAAAATACAGATCGTGTCGGCGCTGTGCGAACTGCCGATGACCCGACACGAGCCCCAGTCATTCAAGATAGACATTCCCCTACAGACCAACTCATTCATACTCGTTGTGGTGAACGGCGTCTACCGGGAGCTCATCAAAAAGCAACAGCCATTGCGCGCCTTCTGTCGCACCTTCTATATCGTACCGCAGGGCCAGGGCTTTGTCATCGTCAACGACCTCCTTGTGCTGACCACCGCTACCGTCGCTCAGGTGACCAAATATGGCAAACAAACCGTCGCCACCGCCGCACCCGATAGAGTAATGTCCGAACCGTTTGAGTCGAGCGGCAAATGGAAAGGAGGACAGGGAGGCGGAGGTGTTGGCGGAGGTCACTCGTCGTCCGCTCTGTCGCCGAACGAAGACATTATACAGAAGTTTATGGCGTTTACGAAAATGAACCGCTCGTTCGCCGTTCAGTGTCTCGAAGAGAATGCATATAATATGGAGACCGCGTTCACTGTCTTCGAGAAGCTTAAGATCCGAACGAAGACATTATACAGAAGTTTATGGCGTTTACGAAAATGAACCGCTCGTTCGCCGTTCAGTGTCTCGAAGAGAATGCATATAATATGGAGACCGCGTTCACTGTCTTCGAGAAGCTTAAGACCGAAAACATGATTCCCGCCGAAGCCTTCCATCACTGACCGCATCCACACCTGAAACCCAAAGAGTTTTCACCGATTTTTCCAAACGATTAAATCAAATGTTGTGTTTTTCCGATTACACATTGAATGTGCTTAAAGTTAAAGCAAATTGTTTTTAACAAATCTATATATAATTATTATTTTGAAGTTTTTTGTGAAATCATAAACAAATTCTTGTTTTTTGGTCTTTAATTTAAATTTATTGTAATGTTTTTACACTGACTTTACATTTGGACGCGACGTTCAAAACGAATTATAATAACTAGAAATGTATGAAAAAATAAATATTTTTAAACTAAAAATGCCATTTAATAAATCATATCATTGAATAAAATTACATTTAACTATTAAAATGTGACTCATTTATATCGATTGGCAAAATACACGGTTAGGCGCCAATTGCCGGGTGTCTGAACACCAATTATATGCGTTGATTGGCACACAATAATCACAATTAATTACTGATTATATGAACGAGTGATACGTGTATTGCCTTTTGTGTCATAAATGTGAATAACTCGACAGATTTTGCCCACAGGTAGTAGGCACCGTCGACTGGACGGTCAGTAATAGCCACACATGCGTTGGTCTCCGAGTAATTGGTAAGTGTTTAATGGGAGAGAAGCTTATGAAAGGGTATATAAAATAGAGGGACAGTTAGTAATCATTGCTGAAAAAGTCGAAATAATCATTAATTCTTCGTCTCTTAACCACAACGCGATTGTTTCCGGAATATTCTTGGGTTCGCAACAAATTCTTGGTCATCACTTCTAACCACAAGTTGTTTGTCGTGTCATTCAATTTGTTCAACACTTTCTGCTCTTTACGCAAGATTTGGTCGAAATGTTTGTCAAACATCTCTTTCACCGAATCGATCAACGAATCCATTTGATAGCCGAACGCCATTTTGGCCACACTCTCGACGTTCTGGACGGTCATCGCGGCGGACAAGTGTTGGCCGATGGCGTCCATCAGCCGTAGGGCTCGGTATTTGTCGGCGCACTGGAGAGCGTCGCCGATGAGACCGAAGTCCCGCTCGTCGGCCAACACGAGTCGATCGGTGTATAGGAATTGAATCATCGTTTTGAACGCCGAGACAGTGATGTCTTCGATGCGGATCTCTTTCTGTTGAGATTCTGTGAACTCTCCGGAAAACATGGCTCTAAAGACGTCGCTCTTGAGGCGCAACACGTCTCGAAGTGCGGGCACTCTCTGGCCATCGATTATGAATATGACATCGCTTTCCGATTCATTCATAAAGAACTCCATTTCCGGATACCTCTCGGCATTCATCGCGTCGTTTGGCTGTGAATTGAAAACAACTATTAATCCAAACGAGTATTAGTTGTCTGTAATTTACATTATTTGCTGTACGATTACCACTGACCATGGTCACATTTCTGCTCGAACTTATGGGTCTCCCAGACATGGGATATGAATTTGTCATAAACAATTTAAAACTATTTACTGTAAATGATATTAATAGTAAATATCATTTATGCATCAAATGTTTCATTATGGTTGAGTTTTCAATATAATGAAGTTTATTTACTGATAATGGCTAAATATGTGTATATATTTGATTAAACTATATTTCGTGTTATCAACACTGGAATTACACTGTGTGTTGATAATTAAGTGCCAGAAATCAAGGTTTGTTTATACAGCACCTGTTTATAAGTTATCACTTTATAAGTTATGTCAAATTTAAAATAATACTAAAATTAAATTAAAAGTTTTAAACACAATAACAGGTACTCTATATTTGTTAATCAAATGGACATATTTTAGAAATAAACTGCTAATTATGATCACAAAGTTTTGTTTGCAATTGTAGTCAACGTTTGCTTCGAGTACTCGTAGGCGAGAAAGAGCGCGGCGTGAGTGGGAAACGCCCGCAATAGGGTTGGCCACAGACCGCTGTACAGACCGCGAAAGCCCTCCGTGCGGACAATGTCCACAAAAACAGAGGCCATCTTCGGTACGGCGCCGGAACCGATCTGAACCCTCGACTTAATCACG
The DNA here is from genome assembly GCA_905368565.1 of Medioppia subpectinata. Lineage (NCBI taxonomy): Eukaryota > Metazoa > Arthropoda > Arachnida > Sarcoptiformes > Oppiidae > Medioppia > Medioppia subpectinata. Next base: position 17,825 of record CAJPIZ010000785.1, on the reverse strand, counting down.
TCGAACGGAAACATCGACGTCCAGAAACACACGCCACCGATGCCGCCGGCGATCGTTGTCTTCGCGAACCCTATTGTTGATTAGACCACAAAACGAGATCAAATACGACAATATTATAATGAATGCCATTTCAAAAAGTATTACCCAATTCTTGCGATTGAGACGGCGGTGCGTTTGAAGACATCATTTGTTTGGCCAACTCGTAGCCACCGAAGTAGAAGAAGTATCCGGGCATCTCTCGGATCAGCGTTAATGTCAGCCCTCGATAGAGGCCCACAATTCCTGCGGACAAAGAGTTTTGTATTTGTGATATTGTGTCGCAAATAGGACTCAGGACTATCGGTGCACACCTTCTTCGCGTAGTATCTGTCGCGTCATTTGAACGGAACTACTGCTCAGATCATTGAAATAGACTAATAGTGTATATGTGTCTTTACCGGTAATTTTACTACCATTTATTATTAAGACTTACATATTAGTGTTGACTCCAGTTTCTCTTAACGCCTGTAATTTGACTTTTATTAGTTCCGGAGGAGAACACGCCATACATGAGAAAAACGATGCATAAAATCCTAAATTTTTACGATAATTACATTAATAATTACATTAATGAATGATTAGTGTCGGACACACATCACCTGATAATGCCTTATCAAAAGTGGTCAATTGGTCTGAGCCTCTGAAATAAGAGACCCATTGCTGACACACATCGTAGGCGAAGAATAGGACAGACTTTTCGAGGATATCGCCAATCAGAGCGGGTCGTACGCCAACGTATAGGCCTTTAACGAATCCCTCCTATCATTTGATTAATTAAATTAGTTATTAATTAAATCAATTAAAACAATCACAATTTGATTTCTGTCACACCTTAACCACAATCTGTTGGAAACAATTGAATGAATTCTTGTATAAATGAGGAAACGCTTGCATTTTGACTTTCATTGTGTCCAACGGGTGGCCAACCATTACATTGACAGTCGCTCCTAAAGTGATCGCAATATTAACAATAAGACAATTAAATACATGTTTGTTATATACCGATAGCACCGGCCGTTAATTCAATGCATCCATTGGTGAAGTGGTGTCCGTTTGGTGTAGACGTCGACGACATTATCTGTGATACAAAATGCCAGTAATATCTGCTTAAAACTTAAATAACTTCATAGAAAATGATAAATGTTTTAAATAAAAGTACAACAAAACTAATCAATAAATACCTGTTAATAATTTAAACGATTTACACCTAAACGGAGCGCCGCCTCAAACCATAGGCCCGTTCACTGACGCAATGAACTGTACAAATGTGATCATTACTTGGGCTCATGTAGTCAGTGATGGTATGATTATTGCATCAGAATTGGGTCTAAGGTTTGGGTGAATGTTAGGCATGAATTTGAACCAACAAATCAGTAGTGATTTACAGTTAGATACTTGTGTAAAGTTTTAGCTGTGAATTCAATGTACAAATTATACGCCTTTTAATTGTTTCAATAAATTATTAATTTATTATTTCTTAAACAATATTTACAATACAATTAAAGTACTAATCTTGTAAAATGTAAATTTATTTATCAAATCCAACAAGTTTAAAAATTATAATAAATAGTGTCATAATTTATTTGCATTTATTCATAAAATTGTAATAAAAATAAACTATAATTAAAATATAAATCATTAAACTATTTATGTTTAGTGCGGATATNTTTTTCTCTCTCTCTCTCTCTCTCTCTCTCTCTCTCTCTCTCTCTCTCTCTCTCTCTCTCTCTCTCTCTCCTGGCGTTCAACAGTTGTCTGACATCATTAATGACGGATTGGTTGATGTCTTGGGGCGGATACCTCTTAAGCAAGTGTTCAATCTCTGGATCTACTATGTATTGACTCTGTGTCCACGTGTGGAACCACTGTTTGGGCCGCCGCTGGCCATCACCGCAACTCCAACGGATCAGATACTCAACGCGTGACCGCTGGACAACACGCGCGGCCACAATGTCGTCGATGGGACAGACCTGGTGTTCGAGTCGGCACAAGTCCGCTGTCGACCAGTCCATCGGCGGTGCGATCGACGGCTCAGACATCACATCACAGACACAACACGTGCGGACACAACACAACACACTCTCACCACTCGTGCAGAATATTCTGTACTCTTTTGGTGTTTGGCTTTCAATTCACTGAACGTGTTATGCAATCGATAACAACACAAACACTTGTGAATGCTATCATCAATTCGTATATCAAATGGCATTACAATGACGTGTATTAACGCATATATTTTAGTCCCATTTCATACACACTTTAACTACAATATTAACTTTTTTATCAAATGACGTTCACAAATAACGTCACACTTATATCTGCCCACAATTGCCCCACTTATAGCACTCCATAACTATATGTGAATGCAATGCCGTTCAGTCCCCACAACAGCAATACATAACGTTATTTATGTGACACATATTTGCCAACGCTTTGCAGCCATAATGTTATGGAATAGTGTATTGTTTTCACACAACAAATAAACAATTTTTGTTGCATTTAATTAACGCTTAAATCACAACACATTTCGTAATATTTATAACAAAATATACATTAAATTGAATCCAATTCATCAATAATAGCGCGTAAATCGTTAGTTAATATTAGTTAATAATAATTTGGTTGTAATAATAGTTAAGACAAACGCAAAGCCAACGCATAAAACACGTTGTGTTTCACGAATTGAATGAATCAAAGTATGCATTGAATTGAATGCCAATTAATGTCTGAATTAACTGTTATTTTGTGTCCATTTATATCACACCCGAACCCCACGACACCCCTCTCTCCCCCTTTGGCACTACCATTGATGACCGCAATGACCATTGGATCCGATGATAAACAGGAGGGTATTCGCGTGATTACAACGACAACAACAACAACAACAGTAACAGCCATTACAACAGCCGCCAGAATATGGGCCGAAGATATCGCGGGAAATACGGACCCAAACAGCAGACAAAGTGGTCGTCGGCCGACCGCAACGCCAGCAGTGCTGACGATCTCAACATAAACATCACTAATCGCGACGACGGCTCCGGACGACAGATACGGTTCAATTCGGGCAACAGAGACCACCCGAACCAGTCGGGCGCCGGCGGCAGTCGTTTCGGGTTTAGCAACTCGGCCGCATATCCGCGTCGAGTAGATCCCGGCGAACGCAATGACCGTAGTTTTGCCAATTGGTCAGTGCTTTTGGATGTTTTGATTGTAGAAAACGTTTTTTTAAATAATGATTTTGTGTTTTTTAGGGCCAATAAGAGTCGCGGCCGTAACGCCGCACCCGCTGGTCGTAATGCCCGCGGCTTCAGACGCAACCAACAGTCATATAATCAACAGTCGGGCCGCGAAAGAGATGATATCGACAGTCAATGGTTTAAAATAACGGTTTGTATTAACCATTAATTTTGTGCCAATTTCTATGCATTTGAAGTGTTAATTAACATTTGAATGCCATAACAGATCCCTTACGGCAGCAAAATGGACAAAACGACACTTTTGACGCTTATTCACGACACGATGCAACTCGTCTTCACGCCATATAATGTACGACACGTCACACACATACGCAACGGTGTGTTTATAGTGAACCCCTTTATTAAATATGTTGTTTTACGTCCAGTACCACAATGAGGGCCAAGCGATCGTATTTTTCGTATTGGGTTTGGAAACGGCGGACGCCTTGAAGGGAATCAGCCGTAAAATAGCCGCTCCTTCTGGCCATAAGCTGATTGTTATCGTTAACCGATCGGCGATACCACCGATGCCTATAGACCAGGAGTTGACAGACACTATAAAGCTAGTGATGAGCCAACGCTACGATCCGAATAACAAAGTGATGGATTTGTCAAAACTCCGCGAAGACAATAATCTTCAACAACTGGGTCTCTATGTGTCGCTGAGTCGGCCCAATATGTTGAACACCGTTATCACCATAATTATGGACAACACGCCCGACATCGTCGGTCTCAACCTTCGCGACAATAAACTCAATACTCTGGAGCCGTTGGTTAAGTTGGCCGCCGTTTGCGAGTCATTGAAAGCCATTGATTTGTCGTCGAATCAGGTATTTGTCTGAAGATATTTTGTTGATTTTGTTTGTGGTTTTAATGTGACATTTGTTTGATTAGATCCGCAACACATCTGAATTGGATTTCATCAAAGGTTTGGAGTTAATAGAGTTGGCTCTCGACGGCAATCCCATCTGCGAGACCTTCGAAGACCAGGCCGTGTATATCAGGTTAGGTTATAAGTGCCACACATTTGACACACTTTTCTATACGTCTTTTGTTAAGTTTTGGTCACAAATGAAAACTCAATTCAAAGCCTGTCCTGCATTTGAATGGAGAAATTCATTCATTTGCTGTCTTTTCATTATAATCCTATTATTTGAGTCTTGGATTACATGTCAAGTATCGGATCAAATGGCTGTCGCAGTCTTTACTATGCATTTGGGCTATAATTAGAGATAATCTCTGAATTGGCAAATGAAGTGACAGTTCCCTCTCTGGTTGGAGGGCATCACAAATATAATGCCGGCGCCACTCGTTAGCCATTGACGGCGATAACAGAAAAAAACTAAAATTTAAAAAAAATAACCAAAATAACGGCCATTTGTTGTACGCTATGAGGCACGAGTGTAGAGCGCCCGGCCCTTCAATGCCACACTACATACCGGACCAAATGTAGTGATCATTTAAGATATAAGACTGCGTTTTGGATGGTTATCGCAAATGATATCCGATTTGATATATCGACTCAAAAATAAATTCATTATTAGATTAAGGACTTAGTGTTGAGAATAGAGACCCGTTTTCCACAACAATAATTGCAATTGAGTTTAGTTTTCATGTGTTTTGACGTTTTCATTGAATTTTGATTGAGTGCTCCGAATGTAAGGCTAATTAGTCGCGAATCTTATGCAAAAAAAACATCTCTTTTTTGTTGATATGATTGTCGCGATTACAATATGTCTTAACGGCTTAACTAAATGATCGATTTTAATCACACGTCCGGCAAATACCACTCTATCTTCAGTTACATTCGTTCGCGTTTTGCAAAACTCGTTAAACTGGTAAGTGTTTAGCCAACTGTCCGCTCAAATGCACCGTTAAATTCAATCCATTTTTTGTTGTGTATTAGGATAATGAAGACCTCCCGGCGGCCATTGGTTTCGATGTTCAGGAGACCTCTAATTTACCACAATCTCTTGTGAGTTGACATTTGCGACAATCACTTGATTAGCCATTTGTTACGGTATTTATTAACTTATTTTATCGCTTTTGTGTCCATTGTTTGGCCAAAACAGGACAGCTTTCTGCCCGACGACGTCAAGACCTTCATTCACGGCTTCTTTGAGGCCTATTATAACATTTACGACTCGGAGGACAGACAGGGCTTAATACAGGCCTATCACGACCAGGCGTTGTTCTCGTTGAGTGTCTCACGACATGACCAGAGGTTGGCATTTGGTTTGCTATGAAATTGTTTTCATTCAGTACTAAACTATTATATTTGTTGTAACAATAGTTACAGGTTTGCGGAGCGACTGATCCTGGAGTCGAGAAACCTGTTGCGCGTCAAAGACATTACGTTACGAAACAAACTGATCAAAAGCGGGAAAGTACAGATCGTGTCGGCGCTGTGCGAACTGCCGATGACCCGACACGAGCCCCAGTCATTTAAGATAGACATTCCCCTACAGACCAACTCATTCATACTCGTTGTGGTGAACGGCGTCTACCGGGAGCTCATCAAAAAGCAACAGCCGTTGCGCGCCTTCTGTCGCACCTTCTATATCGTACCGCAAGGCCAGGGCTTTGTCATCGTCAACGACCTCCTGGTGCTGACCACCGCTACCGTCGCTCAGGTGACCAAATATGGCAAACAAACCGTCGCCACCGCCGCACACGTCGATAGAGTAATGTCCGAACCGTTTGAGTCGAGCGGCAAATGGAAAGGAGGACAGGGAGGCGGAGGAGGAGGTGTTGGCGGCGGTCACTCGTCGTCCGCTCTGTCACCGAACGAAGACATTATACAGAAGTTTATGGCGTTTACGAAAATGAACCGCTCGTTCGCCGTTCAGTGTCTCGAAGAGAATGCATATAATATGGAGACCGCGTTCACTGTCTTCGAGAAGCTTAAGACCGAAAACATGATTCCCGCCGAAGCCTTCCATCACTGACCGCATCCACACCTGAAGCCCAAAGAGTTTTCACCGAATTTTTCCCAAACGATTAAATCAAATGTTGTTTTTCTGAATACACATTGAATGTGCTTAAAGTTAAAGCAAATTGTTTTTAACAAATATATATATAATTATTATTTTGAAGTTTTTTGTGAAATCATAAACAAATTCCTGTTTTTTGGTCATTAATTTAAATTTATTGTAATGTTTTTACACTGACTTTACATTTGGACGCGACGTTCAAAACGAATTATAATAATACTTATAATAAACTAGAAATGTATGAAAAAATAAATATTTTTTAATTAAAAATGCCAATTTAATAAATCATATCATTGAATAAAATTACATTTAACTAAATTAAAATGTGACTCATTTATATTGATTGGCAAAATACACGGTTAGGCGCCAATAGCCGGGTGTCTGAACATCAATTATATGCGATGATTGGCACAATAATCACAATTAATTACTGATTATATGAACGAGTGATACGTGTATTGGTTTTTGTACTAAATGTGAATAACTCGACAGATTTGGTGCTCAACTGGACGGCCAGTAATAGCCACACATGCGTTGGTCTCCGAGTAATTGGTAAGTGTTTAATGGGAGAGAGGCTTATGAAAGGTATATAAAATAGAGGGACAGTTAGTAATCATTGCTGAAAAAGTCGAAATAATCATTGATTCTTCGTCTCTTAACCACAACGCGATTGTTTCCGGAATATTCTTGGGTTCGCAACAAATTCTTTGTCATCACTTCTAACCACAAGTTGTTTGTCGTGTCATTCAATTTGTTCAACACTTTCTGCTCTTTACGCAAGATTTGGTCGAAATGTTTGTCAAACATCTCTTTCACCGAATCGATCAGCGAATCCATTCGATAGCCGAACGCCATTTTGGCCACACTCTCGACGTTCTGGACGGTCATCGCGGCGGACAAGTGTTGGCCGATGGCGTCCATCAGCCGTAGGGCTCGGTATTTGTCGGCGCACTGGAGAGCGTCGCCGATGAGACCGAAGTCCCGCTCGTCGGCCAACACGAGTCGATCGGTGTATAGGAATTGAATCATCGTTTTGAACGCCGAGACAGTGATGTCTTCGATGCGGATCTCTTTCTGTTGAGATTCTGTGAACTCTCCGGAAAACATGGCTCTAAAGACGTCGCTCTTGAGGCGCAACACGTCTCGAAGTGCGGGCACTCTCTGGCCATCGATTATGAATATGACATCGCTTTCCGATTCATTCATAAAGAACTCCATTTCCGGATACCTCTCGGCATTCATCGCGTCGTTTGGCTGTGAATTGAAAACAACTATTAATCCAAACGAGTATTAGTTGTCTGTAATTTACATTATTTGCTGTACGATTACCACTGACCATGGTCACATTTCTGCTCGAACTTATGGGTCTCCCAGACATGGGATATGAATTTGTCATAAACAATTTAAAACTATTTACTGTAAATGATATTAATAGTAAATATCATTTATGCATCAAATGTTTCATTATGGTTGAGTTTTCAATATAATGAAGTTTATTTACTGATAATGGCTAAATATGTGTATATATTTGATTAAACTATATTTCGTGTTATCAACACTGGAATTACACTGTGTGTTGATAATTAAGTGCCAGAAATCAAGGTTTGTTTATACAGCACCTGTTTATAAGTTATCACTTTATAAGTTATGTCAAATTTAAAATAATACTAAAATTAAATTAAAAGTTTTAAACACAATAACAGGTACTCTATATTTGTTAATTAAATGGACATATTTTAGAAATAAACTGCTAATTATGATCACAAAGTTTTGTTTGCAATTGTAGTTAACGTTTGCTTCGAGTACTCGTAGGCGAGAAAGAGCGCGGCGTGAGTGGGAAACGCCCGCAATAGGGTTGGCCACAGACCGCTGTACAGACCGCGGAAGCCCTCCGTGCGGACAATGTCCACAAAAACAGAGGCCATCTTCGGTACGGCGCCGGAACCGATCTGAACCCTCGACTTAATCACGTCGAACGGAAACATCGACGTCCAGAAACACACGCCACCGATTCCGCCGGCGATCGTTGTCTTCGCGAACCCTATCGTTGATTAGACCACAAAATTAGATCAAATACAACAATATTATAATGAATGCCATTTCAAAAGTATTACCCAATTCTTGCGATTGATACGGCGGTGCGTTTGAGGACATCGTTTGTTTGGCCAACTCGTAGCCACCGAAGTAGAAGAAGTATCCGGGCATCTCTCGGATCAGCGTTAAGGCCAGCCCTCGATAGAGGCCCACAATTCCTGCGGACAAAGAGTTTTGTATTTGTGATATTGTGTCGCAAATAAGACTCAGGAATCGGTGCACACCTTCTTCGCGTAGTATCTGTCGCGTCATTTGAACGGAACTACTGCTCAGATCATTGAAATAGAGATTATCACATATACACAGAAATGGCCATTAAAATGATGGTAAATAATAATTGACTTACATATTAGTGTTGACTCCAGTTTCTCTTAACGCCTGTAATTTGACTTTTATTAGTTCCGGAGGAGAACAGACCATACATGAGAAAAACGATGCATAAAATCCTAAATTTTTACGATAATTACATTAATGAATAATTAGTGTCAGACACACATCACCTGATAATGCCTTATCAAAAGTGGTCAATTGGTCTGAGCCTCTGAAATAAGAGACACATTGCTGACACACATCGTAGGCGAAGAATAGGACAGACTTCTCGAGGATATCGCCGATCAGAGCGGGTCGTACGCCAACGTATAGGCCTTTAACGAATCCCTCCTATCGATTGATTAATTAAATTAGTTATTAATTAAATTAATTAAACCCATCACAATTTGATTTCTGTCACACCTTAACCACAATCTGTTGAAAACAATTAAATGAATTCCTGTATAAATGAGGAAACGTTTGCATTTTGACTTTCATTGTGTCCAACGGGTGGCCAACCAATACATTGACAGTCGCTCCTAAAGTGATCGCAATATGAACAATAAATACAACAATTAAACACTTGTTTGCTATATACCGATAGCACCGGCCGTTAATTCAATGCATCCATTGGCGAAGTGGTGTCTGTTTGGTGTCGACGTCGACGACATTATATCATATGTAATACAAAATGCCAGTAATATCTGCTTAAAACTTAAATAACTTTATTAAAAATGATAAATGTTTTAAATAAAAGTATAACAAAACTAATCAATAAATACCTGTTAATAATTTAAACGATTTAACATCACCTAAACGGAGCGCCGCCTCAAACCATAGGCCCGTTCACTGACGCAATGAACTGTACAAATGGTGATCACTTGGGCTGATGTAATCAGTAATGGTATGATTGCATCAGAATTGGGTCTAAGGTTTGGGTGTAGGGTGACCAGAACGTCCTTTTTTATGGGTTTTGTCCTTTTTTCGACCTTTCAGGACAGCGTCCTTTCGAGTAGTCGGAAAGGACTATACTGTGTCCTTTTTTAGTTTTATTAATTTTAATATAAAAAGGTGAATATTTTTAAAAATATTGGAAATGTCATTGAAATTATGCCCTGAAGAATGTTATTTGTTAGTATTGTTATACTATGTCTACGGAAAATATTTAGCTTACTTGAAAAGTTAATTGTGTTCATCGAAAGATACTTAACTTTAACATGCAAAATAGTAAATAGAGACATTTATGATACCTCTATTTACAATATTTTGTAAGGCATTTATTTAGTTTACCCAGTTAAGTCACATGCGCTGGTTAGTTTACATTGTAAGTTAAGTTAAGTTTTGTCCACGGAAGGAAACTTATTCTTAAAGTCAAGGGGAAATTTTAACTTTTAAAGTAAAGTTTAAGTCTAACACCAGTTAAGTGCGACATAACGCCGGCAAAAACCGGATTGAATTTGAATTGTATTAAATTTAAAAACTTCATTAAGAATAATAAGATAATACTACGATCTGTCAAATCTTCACAAATATAAAATTAATGATTTTAACCCATTTATGTCGAATTAATACAAATTATATTGACTAATTTTTTTGCGTCCTTTTTTGTCCTTTTCTTGAGGACTATTTTTTGTCAGTTGTCCTTTTTTACGGGCATTTTTGGTGGTCACCCTATTTGGGTGAATGTTAGGCATGAATTTGAACCAACAAATCAGTAGTGATTTACAGTTAGAAACTTGTGTAAAGTTTTCGCTGTGAATTCAATGTACAAATTATACGCCTTTTAATTGTTTCAATAAACTATTAATTTATTATTTCTTAAACAATATTTACAATACAATTAAAGTACTAATCTTGTAAAATGTAAATTTATTTATCAAATCCAACAAGTTTAAAAATTATAATAAATAGTGTCATAATTTATTTGCATTTATTCATAAAATTGTAATAAAAATAAACTATAATTAAAATATAAATCATTAAACTATTTATGTTTAGTGCGGATATGTTTGCGAAGATTGCCGGAATCGTTGCACCGGTAGCCACAGCCGGGCCAGTGACACATCAATGGCTTAAAATTAATGTGAATATTCTTGTGATCGTTGAGGTGTGCCTTTAAACGGAACCGTTTGCCACATTCGGGCCAATCGCAGGCGAAGGGCCGCTCACCCGTGTGGACCCGCTTATGCATAATGAGCGCCGCATTACTGCCGGCGAACTCACATCCGGGCCAATCGCATGGCCACGACTTGCGCGACTGTTTGAGCGCTTCGGGCGTCAAACCCTTGTGCGCCAAATGGACGTGACGTTTGCGGATCCATCGGTTCTTAAACCAGAGGTCGCAGCCGTCTATATAGCACTTGATCTGGAAGTCGGCGATGTGTGTCTCCGAGTGGACTCTCAAATTGGAGGCCGTCTTAAACCGCTTATCGCAGTCCACGTGATCGCACTGATAGGGTCGCGCGTCCGAGTGGCCCACCATATGCTGTTCGAGCAGCTGTTTGTTACGGCACCGGTAGTCGCAGCCCTCCAGCGGGCAGTGATGGGCTTTAAGCGGGTCCGCGTGGAGTCGCTGATGAGTGGTCAGATCGCCCGTACGTTTGAACGCTTTGCCGCAGACATCGCACACAATGTCCGGCACTTTGTTGTGAGCGTTGATTAGGTGTCGATAAAAAGCAAACTGTTTTTGAATCCTCTCTCGACAGTCGCCTTCCGTACAGACATAGCAATTGGTGTCGACATCGAAGTACTCATTGGTGTGCGAATCGATCCGCTTCTGAAACTCTGGACCACTCGATGGCAATCTATGCACTGAACGCATGTGTCGGTACAGATCGTTGATCTGTTCGTACGCGGCTTTACAATCGCTCTTCGGGCACACGTAATGTCCGGTCAACTCATCCCAAATGCCTTCCCTATTGACAAACTTCTGGCGCAAAATCTCGAGCTCTTCGGGCGTGCAATCGGACACTCCTTTTGGGCGTCGTTTAACTTTCTTAACAATACTATCGCCAATGGATTGGTCGGCGGCTGTCGTCCATTCAAACGACACGCTGTCATCGGTTTGAGACTCAAGAGGTTCGCTCTTAATGTTACCACTTAATGGTTGCGATGGACACACATTACGGCGGGTCAGCTCATCCGATATCCACTCCCGAGTGGTTAACTTCTGTCGCATAACTTCCAGTTCATCGACAGTGGATTCGGTGGTAACCATCGGTCGCTTTCCGCGTCTTCTCGCGGACACGTTTACCATTGATTTGTTGCCCCTTTTGTCGGGCAGTCTATAACTTGTGACCATATCTTGAGGCGAATCAGTGATCATACGAGCGATGAGTAGATCCGCGGGTGTCGTCCACTCAACCGCTGAATTACCGGTGCTTTCCGTTCGGTGTTTCAGTTGAAAGCCCGCATCCAATGGCAGCAACTCATGTGTCAACTCATTGTAGTTGTATTTGTCTTCAGCCGTGAGTTGTGTCTCAAACGTGTGGTAAATGTGAGACAATTGAGTCTTCAATTTCATGAGACAATTGTTTGCAAACAATAATTCACTCAAAAGTCGTTTGTTTTCGTCGAAGAGTTCGTCAAAAATGTCATTACTTTTGACCAAAACTCGTGTCAATTGTTTTGCCATTACTTTCGATGAGATCTCAATTCAAACCACAATTCAAACCAAATCTCACAACAAATACAACAAAACATTGTTTACAAACACAACAACACATAACACATGCACTCATTGGGGGGACTGTTATTGCATTCAAAACAGCACTTAATAAATGTTTAAATCAATTATTTTATGAACTTTTAATTATTATCTATATTTATAATTACAAAATTACAAAAATTAATGTATTTGACAATAAAATTATATAACAAATCATTAACACCTGTAAACTATTTATGTTTAGTGCGGATATGTTTGCGAAGATTGCCTGAATTGTTGTCCCGATAGCCACAGCCGGGCCAGTGACACATCAGGGGCTTATCATTGACGTGAATATTCTTGTGATCGCTGAGGTGATGCTTTTGCCGGAACCGTTTACCACATTCTGGCCAATTGCAGGCGTACGGCCGCTCACCCGTGTGGATGTAATGGTGAGACTTCAATGTACTCGATGGCGGGGATTTAAGTGTAGGCCCGGTTTGTGTACCGTATCAAAACCTGTGAAACGCTGTGAGAAGCATACTGTTTGGGAACACCTGGTCAAACTGCACATTAGATGCAGATATCAGCAAGAATTTGCTCTGGTCGCAGCCGTTCACAGAGCACTTGATCAGCGATGTCTTGTCGTGGGTTTGCGAGTGCTCTTGCAATCGCCGATCGCTCTTAAAAGGGAATGGCGTCGGGAGCTTAACCGTTACTATACCGGCGAGTAGGCTTACCGACCAGTACACTCGCCACTCGTATGGACTCGTGGCCTTGACCGCCGGCGTCAGCCGCTAGCTCGTGAACATACCGAACGTATTGGTGTGAATCCGATGATGAATTCGCATCTGACCCGAGAGTTTGAACGCTTTGCCGCAGACATCGCACACAATGTCCGGCCTTTTGTTGTGAGCGTTGATTAAATGTCGGTAAAAATTATATTGTTTTTCTATCCTCTCTCGACACTCGCCTTCCGTACAGACATAGCAATTGGTGTCGACATCAAAGTACTCTTTTGTGTGCGAATCCATTCTCTGTTGAAACTCTGGACCACAAGATTGCAATTCATGGACTGAACGCATGTGTCGGTACAGATCAATAAGCAGTCCATACCTAGAGTTACAGTCAGTCTTAGGGCACACGTAATGACCGGTCGTCTCATCCATTATGCCATTAAAATTCAAGTACTTCTGTCGCAGTTCTTCGAGCTCTTCCATCTCCGCAACTGTTCGTCGTTTTCGGATTCGTTTCTTAACCTCTAATTTCTCGAAACTCTTATCATACGATTCATTGTCTTCATCAGAGATGCTTTGATCCACGGGTGGAGAACTGCGATCGTCGGTGGCCTCAGACGGCGCCTCCTTTTTGGTCTCCATATCTAATGACTGCAACTCTTGTCTCAACACTTTAGGTCTGCCGACGCGTCGCTTAACCACAACCCGATTATCACTGGTTTTGTTGGTATCGCACGAAGACTTTGGCCTTTTCCTACTCTTCGTCACGATTGGTGTCTCGTTTATCTCTTCAGCGATCACTTCTCGTTTGACGCCCGCATCCAATGGTCGTAACTCTTGTGTCAACTCATTGTAGTTGTGTTTGTCTTCAGCCGTGAGTTGTGTCTCAAATGTGTGGTAAATGTGAGACAATTGAGTCTTCAATTTCATGAGACAATTGTTTGCAAACAATAATTCACTCNAATGTGTGGTAAATGTGAGACAATTGAGTCTTCAATTTCATGAGACAATTGTTTGCAAACAATAATTCACTCAAAAGTCGTTTGTTTTCGTCGAAGAGTTCGTCAAAAATGTCATTACTTTTGACCAAAACTCGTGTCAATTGTTTTGCCATTACTTTCGATGAGATTTCAATTCAAACCACAATTCAAACTAAATCTCACAACAAATACAACAAAACATTGTTTACAAACACAACTCATAACACATGCACTCATTGGGGGGACTGTTATTACATTCAAAACAGCACTGAAAAAAAGTTTAAATCAATTATTTTATTAACTTTTAATTATCTTTATTTATGAATCAGTTTTAAACACAATATTACAAAAATTAATGCACAATAAAATTATATTGTATTTAACAAGAAAATTAAACAAACAATTAAACTATTTATGATTAGTGCGGATGTGTTTGCGAAGATTGCCGGAATCGTTGCACCGATAGGCACATCCAGGCCAATGACACATCAGGGGCTTATCATTGACGTGAACATTCTTGTGGTCGCCGAGGCGTTGTATTTGGCGGAACCGTTTGTCACAACCGGGCCAATCGCAGGCGAACGGCCGCTCACCCGTATGGATGTAATGGTGAGTTTTCAACGTACCGGCTTTGCCCCTGAACTCACAGCCAGGCCATCCGCACTGCCACTTTTTGAACACTGGGCGACACTCTTCGTACGCCAAACCCTTGTGGACCTGTTTGACGTGTAACGTACGCCAATACGCCGTCTTAAACCACTCGTCACACCCGTCGACAGTGCACTTCATCTGAAATGTCTTGTCGTGCGATAGAGAGTGCCTTTGCATATGACCCGCAGTCTTAAAGGTCTTACCGCAGCCCTCGAATGGGCACCGATGAGGCCGATCCGACGAATGGCTGGTCAGGTGTTCGCTAAGCATACCTCCGGTTAGGCACCGGTAGTCGCAGCCGGCGATCGAGCACTTGTATGGCTTCGTATTGGTGTGCCTTCGCTTGTGGATCAGCAGCTGAGCCGGAAGTCTGAACGCTTTGCCGCAGACATCGCACACAATGTTCGGCTTTTTGTTGTGAGCGTTGATTAAATGTCGGTAAAAAGTGAACCGTTTTTTGATTCTCTCTCGACAGTCGCCTTCCGTACAGACATAGCAATTGGTGTCGACATCGAAGTACTCTTTTGTGTGCGAATCCACTCTCTGTTCAAACTCAGGACCACTTGATTGCAATTCATGGACTGTCCGAAGATGTTTGTATAGATCAATAAGTAGTTCATATTTTGAGTCACAGCCAGTCTTAGGGCACACGTAATGACCGGTCGTCTCATCCATTGTGCCCTCAAAATTCAAGTACTTCTGTCGCAGTTCTTCGAGCTCTTCCTTCTCCGCAGCTGTTCTTCGTTTTCGGATTCGTTACAGCCAGTCTTAGGGCACACGTAATGACCGGTCGTCTCATCCATTGTGCCCTCAAAATTCAAGTACTTCTGTCGCAGTTCTTCGAGCTCTTCCTTCTCCGCAGCTGTTCTTCGTTTTCGGATTCGTTTCTTAACCTCTAATTTCTCGCTCTTATCATACGATTCATTGTCTTCATCAGAGATGATGTGATCCACGGGTGGAGAACTGCGATCGTCGGCGGCTTCAGACGATTCCGCTTTGATTCCCATATCTATTGACTGCAACTCTTGTTTCAACACTTTAGGCCTTCCGGGGCGTCGCTTAACCACAACCCGATTATCACGTGTTTTCTTCTTATTGCACAAAGACTTTGACCCCTTCTTAGCGCTAGTCATAACTGGCGCTTCGACCACACCGTCATCGGTGGTCATGCGGGCGATCAGTAGGTCTGCGGGTGTTGTCCATTGCGGCCATCCATTGCCACTCGTGTCAGACGTTTCCAATGGCTGTAACTCTTGTGTCAACTCATTGTAGTTGTGTTTGTCTTCAGCCGTGAGTTGTGTCTCAAATGTGTGGTAAATGTGAGACAATTGAGTCTTCAATTTCATGAGACAATTGTTTGCAAACAATAATTCACTCAAAAGTCGTTTGTTTTCGTCGAAGAGTTCGTCAAAAATGTCATTACTTTTGACCAAAACTCGTGTCAATTGTTTTGCCATTACTTTCAATGAGATCTCAATTTAAACCACAATTAAAACCAAATCTCACAACAAATACAACAAAACATTGTTTACAAACACAACAACTCATAACACATGCACTCATTGGGGGGACTGTTATTGCATTGAATTGCAAAACCATTAATATTTTTTATTGATAACCAGTTTTAAATTAAATTATAACAATAACTAATCTGTATTTAAATAGTAATTAAATCTGTAATCAATGAAAAGTACAATTAAAACACATTAATATAAAAATAAAATAAATAAAAATCCAAATCAAATCAACCAATAAATGTCTGCATTATTTATGAGTAGTGCGGATGTGTTTGCGAAGATTGCCTGAATCGTTGCACCGATAGGCACATCCAGGCCAGTGACACACCAATGGCTTTTGGTTAATGTGGATATTCTTATGGTCGTTAAGATACTGTTTCAAACGGAACCGTTTGCCACAGTTGGGCCAATCGCAGGCGAACGGTCGCTCACCCGTGTGGACACTCTTGTGAATGGCGAGGTTCTGGAGGGCGCCGCGGAACTCACATCCCGGCCAATCGCACACAAACTTTTTGGCCACTTTCTTGCAGAGCTCCGGCGGCAGACCCTTATGCACGAGTTTGACATGAATGGTACGCCAGTAGCGACTCTTGAACCACTCGTCGCACCCGTCGGCCGAGCACTTGATCCGGAAGTGCGGGTCGTGTGTCTCCGAGTGTTCGCGCAGTTTCTCGCGGCTCTTAAAAGTCTTGGCGCAGCCCTCGTGTGCGCACAGAAACGGTCGGTCCTCCGTGTGGACAGCCATGTGATAATTGAGTTGCGGTTTCGTGCGGCCCCTGTACTCACAGCCCGGCATATGACACGCGTATGGCTTTGTGTTGGTGTGGATCCGCTTGTGAAGTGTGTACAGCTTTGCCTTCTTGAACACTTTGCCGCAGTATTCGCAGACAATGTCCGGCAGTTTGCGGTGATCTTTGATCAGATGTCGGTAAAAGTTAAGCTGATTGTCAAACACGCCGTTCGGCTGAAGACAGTTGGGCTCAACGCACACGTAGTGCTGGCCGTCGGGCGACAAATAGGGAGCCGTGTGTTCGTTGACTCTGTCCTGACATGAGATACCAATCGACGGCATCTTATGACTGGTCCGCAAGTGATTGTACAGATTTTTGATGGATTTGGACGACACGGGGCAGTCATTCTTCGGGCACAGGAACCGCTGTGTGTCCGCATCCCATATGTCTTTCCTGTCCACATACTTCTGGCGCAACTCTTCCAGCTCTTCAGGCGAACACTCGCTGACCGGTGTCTTAGGGCTCCGGCGGCGCCGCTGTTTAACCACAACCGCGTTATCACTTGTGTTGTTGGTATCGCACGTCTTCTTCGGCCTCTTTGTCGGCGTCTTCTTCGGCACAACAGGTGTCGCATCAATGCCTTCATCGGTGGTTAAACTGGCGATTAGTAGATCCGCGGGTGTCGTCCACTGCAGCGAATGGTAGAGTCCGTGAACTCTAGTGTCGGCCGTGTCTTCCCGTTTGACGCCCGCATCCAATGGTCGCAACTCTTGTGTCAACTCATTGTAGTTGTGTTTGTCTTCAGCCGTGAGTTGTGTCTCAAACGTGTGGTAAATGTGAGACAATTGAGTCTTCAATTTCATGAGACAATTGTTTGCAAACAATAATTCAC
>CAJPIZ010000784.1:0-20807 GCA_905368565.1 Medioppia subpectinata | reverse complement strand
ATTAATTTGTAATGCTGGCAATACTCTAATGTTGGCTCTCTCTCTCTCTCTCTCTCTCTCTCCAATACAGGCCACGTTGAGGTATTGAAAAAAGTTACCTGGATGATCACTGATAGTAAACAGCGTACAACTCTAAATGGTTTTGTCAAAAAATTGATCGCCGATTTGGCCGAGTATTTCTCAAAGTTTGACCAATTATTGGGTGGCGTTCCCGAAGAGGTGCGGCTCCGGGCAATGGACGAGTCGGCCACTGACTTTCAGCTAATATTTTATCGCGAAATGAAACGTGGTTGTTTGGTACGCATGATGTCGGTGAATATGGTGTCCGTATGGCGTAACCTACACTTACGAGAGTACGTTAAACTTCAGGCCCAGTATCGGCCCCAACCCCTGTCCGATATGATTATGATAATGGATATTAATATGAAACGCGTGGCCACAGTGTATAAGAATATCATCGATAGCCACAGCGGCAATATAACTGCCGCCCAAGAGCTTGAGCTGATCCAATTGGTCAAAGACGTGAAAGAGGTGGATGGTAGATTTATCAATGCTATGTAGGCTTAATTGGTAATTGTAATGTGTTTGTATTTATGAAATAAATTTAATGCTGCTATTAATACACAAGTAAACGCAGTGTTTATTATTTAAAACAATGTTTATATAATTAATGTACATTTAATTAAACTCATGCGTTCAGTACACGACAGAGTGATAGCCAACATTAGAGTATTGCCAGCATTACAAATTAATTGTTTGATAATATGCAATAAGAAGATGCTAATTTTGGTAGAAATTTATAAAAATAGTTTTCACAGATTATTCTGACCAAAAATTCATATATAAAGTTCCAATGTTTATGAAATATACTATAGGTCGCGAGGTTTTCAAGTTAACTAATAATTTGTTCTAATTATTAGTTAACATTGTTTGTATTTTATTAATTTGAATATTAATAATTATAAAATATTTTAATTAATGTACTGTATAATTAATTACATAAATTAACAAAATAATCAACATTTAAGTTTATGATTTATGAGCATAGATTACAAATTAAATCAATTTTAATACAAAATATTATTTACATTGCGTCATATACTGTATAACAGTCACTCTAGCTAAGATAGTGAAATTGCAAATGCAATAATTATTTTTTAATAAACATCTGTCAAAAATCTGATATAGAATATAATTTATTTAATTATTAATTATAAAATTTTTACTGTTAATGATATTTAAAATGTTTATGGATTAACTTAATCATTTGTTTGATTGAATTTAGCTAACAGCACATTAATTTAAAATGTTCCTGATAAAATATACATTATTAATTATTTTGATAAAACTAGTCAAAACAAACCAAACCAACAGGTATTACACATTTATATGTGTTTTTCCATTTTGATAATTTTTAAGCAATTAATTTATGTTTATTAATTTTAGCTATGTTAATTAATAATTATTTTAATTTAGTATTGTGTCAGAAACAGCACAAGTTTCTAACAATAAGTCCATAAGTCCTGTTACTACAGATCACCCAATAATTCCCGTCACTACTGATCGGCCCATAAGTATTAGTACTAATACTTCGGGCAAAACATTAAGTGAACGCCTGTTGGAGCCGTTGATGGAGTCGTTGCCGAAACTGTTTGTCGAGGACTACGTCCAGGAAATACTAATGACGGGAGAAATGAGTGCAGAAAACATACGATACGGACAGAAGTACTGGAAGAGAACCAAACAAGTGATGCTCAGTGAGTAGTGGTGTCCATAAAACCAGATAAATATATGTATGAAAGGGATGGGAGGGGGAAGTGGAGGGGCATTGAGTTTATACTTTATTTGGTTATGTATGGTTTGGAATAGTTATTCTAATAAAATATTGCTCACTTACTTAATGTTTACTTTACTATTAACAAGTAAGTAAAATAACATTTGGAAATGATGAATTTTGTATAAAAATAAAGTAATAACAAAAAATTAATGATTTTAACCAACATCTTTTTTGTTTGTAACCCATTAATAAACAGCGCGTTTAGAAATGCTAAAACGTGCGCTAACTGTGGCCATCAATGATAACGAGCGCCAGTTTCTGGACCGAGTTGTGTTAGGAATGGGCCGAAAACTGGACAAATATTTGGCCAATTTTGAACACTTATTGGGCGGCATTGAAGACGACATACTAATGCACGCGCCCACCGATACGCTCATAGAAAACCATCTAGTACTTTGGCGCGAAATGAAACGTGGTTCATTTGTACGGATGATGGCCACCGATTTGGTGCCCCTCTGGCATATATTACAGCTCCGGAAGTATCTGAAACGTCAGCCCCAATTCAAGCTGAGCCCGTTGTCTAACTATTTACTGTATACAGACTTTAATATCGTAGGAGTGTTCAACTTTTATAAGAGTGTCATTGACTCTCACGCGACAAATATAACCGCCGCCGAAGAGCTCGAGCTCTTTCAATTGATCCGTGAAACGAATGATCTCGATCTCAAATTTCATATAAGTATGCAAACGTGGTATACACAACGTTTATGCAATATTTTGTGTAATATTTGCATAGTAGTAATGCTGTATTAACTTCACACAGTATCGCATACACCTTGTCAAATAATGTGTATATTGCATGATTACCATAATGTAGTAATAAAATTCAAATATTGATATTTTTTATTTTCAGTGCCTATCCTTCCAAAGGACAAGACTTTATGCGATCGAGTGTTTGATTCAGTAGAGGACGCGATGGCAAAGATGTATAAAACAGATTTCGTTCAGAAAGTATTAATGAACGCAACGCTGACTGAAGAAAATATACGGTTCGGTCGTAACTATTGGAAGCGATACAATGATTTTTTTACGAGTGAGTAGTAAAATGTTTTATTTAAATTAATATATACTATATGTGCATGTAAATAGACATGTAGCTAAGTGCGTTTAAATGTGCATGTAAATTACAATATTTTAATTCACATTCATGGCTTGTAAGAGTTAGTGAGCGTGATGTATAAATTAAACTACGAATCATTTCATTCTCCCCCTCCCCACAAACAATCTAAATTAATCCAGGTCGTTTTGAGGGAATCAAAAAATTGTCCACAATGGCTCCCAACGATAATCAGCGTAAAATACTAAAAGGGTTTTTAAAAAATTTGCTCTTTGGGGTTGGCGAGTATTACGCAAAGTTTGAACAACTATTGGGCGGCGTTCCCGATGAGGTGCGGCTCCGGGCAATGGACGGGCCGGCCATTGACTTTCAGCTAATAATTTATCGCGAAATGAAACGTGGTTCGTTTTTACGCATGATGTTGGTCGAAATGGTGTCCGTATGGCGTACACTACACCTACGAGAGTACGTTAAACTTCAGCCCCAGTATCGGCCCCAACCCCTGTCTAATATGATTTTGTTTGCGGACTTTAATTTGAGGCAAACTGTTACTTTGTATAAAAATATTATTGACAGCAACAGCGCCAATATAACGGCCGCCGAAGAGCTCGAGCTGATCCAATTGGTCAAAGAATTGAAGGAAGTAGATGATCAATTTATTAAAGCTATGTATTAATTGTTTGTATGTTTATTGTAACGAGTTTGTATTAATGAAATAAATGCTAGATAATTAGCAAATGTTTATTAAATGTGGTGTTAATAAATAAAATGTTTATATAATTTATATTATATTTAATTATAATTATAATATTTACATTTAATAAATTTCATGCGTTGAATACACGACGAAGTGATAGCCAGTCGGATGATGTGTGCCACTAGTGTGACCACCAGTGCTCTATTTCAGAGAACAGCTTTCTATTTTGACCTGTATTTAAACATAATAGAGAACTGTTCTCTATTTTAATTTTATAATAATGTGATTATTTTACAAATATTGGTAAATATTTGCCAAAACTATGCAATATTTACATATCGTGTGTTGTAGTCAATACGGATACCGTTAATTATTTGTCTATATTAAAACATTTTAGACGTAATTATTTTCTAATAAAAATCTGTCAAAAATATGGTATACAATTTAATTTAGATAATTGTAAATACTAAAATTTTTACAATTTACTTCAAAATATATTAAGTGTTTCTAAATTAATATAACTGTTTGGTTGAATCTAGCTACAAGTACCTTAATTTAAAATGTTTTTTATAAAATTTACAGTATTGTTTATTTTGATAAACCTGGTCAAAACAAACCAAATCAACAGGTATTAGTAATAGCGTATTACAAATTAATATATGTTAAATTTTATGTTAAATTATATTTATTAATTTTAGCCGTGTTAATTAATAATTATTTTAATTTAGTATTGTGTCAGAAACAGCACAAATTTTTAACAATAGGTCCATAAGTCCTGTTTCTACAAATCACCCGATAATTCCTGTCTCTACCGATCGGCCCATAAGTATTAGTACTAATACTTCGGGCAAAACATTAAGTGATCGCCTGTTGGAGCCGTTGATGGAGTCGTTGCCGAAACTGTTTGTCGAGGACTACGTCCAGGAAATACTAATGACGGGAGAAATGAGTGCCGAAAACATACGATACGGACAGAAGTACTGGAAGAGAACCAAACACGTGATGCTCAGTGAGTAGTGGTGTCCACAAAACCAGATAAATATATGTATAAAAAGGATGGGAGGGGAAGTGAAGGGGCATTGAAGAGATAAACATTAAATTTATACGGTTATGTATAATTTAGAATAGTTATTGTAATAATAATTCACTCACCTACTTAATGTTTACTACACTATTAAGTAAAATAACATTTAAGCATGATGCATTGTGTATATAAGTAGTTATAGCAAAAAAATTATGTTAACCAAGATCTTTTTATTTGCCACCCATTAATGAGCAGCGCGTTTAGAAATGCTAAAATATGCGCTAAGTGTGGCCACCAATGATAACGAGCGCCAATTTCTGAACCGAGTTGTGTTAGGAATGGGCCGAAAACTGGGCAAATATTTAGACAATTTTGAACACTTATTGGGCGGCATTGGAGACGACATACTAATACACGCGCCCACTAATACGCTCGTCGAGAACCATCTAGTACTTTGGCGTGAAATGAAACGTGGTTCATTTGTACGCATGATGGCCACCGATTTGGTGCCCGCCTGGCACTTCATACAGCTCCGGGAGTATCTCAAACGTCAGCCTCAATACAAGCCGAGCCCGTTGTCTAACTTTATATTTTATATGGACTTTCCAGTTGAGGCAATGTTCAACTTTTACAAGAGTGTCATTGACTCACACGCGACAAATATAACGGCTGCCGAAGAGCTCGAGCTCTTCCAATTGGGCAATGAAATGAATCAACTCGATCTCAAATTTCATATAAGTAAGCAACAGTGGTATATACAGCGTGTATACAATATTTTGTCTCATTTTTCCATTGAAGTAATAACAATAGAAAAAGCAATGTATTGTATACACGATGTAAAGTCACTGTATAAGCAAACTCCAAAAGAAACCGCGTTATTATATGTGATATTAAAAATTATTATATTTTGAGATACAGTATATATTAATTTTATATACAAAACATATTATTTCGATAACAATCTTGTTTATTGTTGAAAAATAATTTCAAACTTTTAGCGATAAACAAACGCGGTTTCATTTCTAACTTACCTTTATAATTATCATAATGTAATAATAAAATTCAATTATGAATATACTGTACATATGTTTACATACAGTGCCTATCCTTCCAAAGGACAAAACATTATGCGATCGAGTGTTTGATTCAGTAGAGGACGCGATGGCGAAGATGTATAAAACAGATTTCGTTCAGAAAGTATTAATGAACGCAACGCTGAGTCCGGAAAACGTACGCTTCGGTCGCAACTACTGGAAGCGATCCAACGATTATGTTATGAGTGAGTAGTAAAATGTATTATTTAATTTACATGTTCATGTAAATAGGCATGTAACTACAGTAACTCTATGTGCATTTAAATGTGCATGTGCATGTAAATTACATTATTTTAGTTTACACTCACGGCTCGTGAGCGTGATTTACACGTGAACTTTACATTATAATAGAGTCTATGTAGTAGACTAATATAAATACCCATTTGGGTGAAGAGGGTTTATGCATAATAAAATACGCGCGGCATTATAAAATATAAATTAAACCATGCATTATTTCATCGCCCACAATAAAAACTCAATTAATACAGGTCGTTTTGAGGGATTAAAAAAATTCTCCACGATGGCTGCCAACGCTACTCATAATAAAGTACTGCACGGTTTTTTGAAAAACATGCTAGATGTGTTTGGCAACTATAACACAAAGTTTGAACAACTATTGGGTGGCGTTCCCGAAGAAGTGCGGCTCCGGGCGATGGACGAGTCGGCCATTGACTTTCAGCTAATCATTTATCGCGAAATGAAACGTGGTTCGTTTGTGCGCATGATGTTGGTAGAAATGGTGCCCGTATGGCGTACACTACACCTACGAGAGTACGTCAAACTCCAGCCCTTGTATCGGCCCCAACCCCTGTCTAATATGATTCTGTTTACGGACTTTAATTTGAGACATATTGTTACCTTGTTTAAAAATATTATCGATAGCCACAGCGCCAATATAACGCCGTCCGAAGAGCTCGAGCTGATCCAATTGGTCAAAGAATTGAAGGAAGTGGATGATCGATTTATTAAAGCTATGTATTAATACTTTGTACGTTCATTTTAACGAGTTTGTATTTATCAAATAAATGTTTTGTCTTTGCCATTGCGTAATTAAACTCAGTATTTATTATTAATATACCATGTTTATATTATTTATTTTAATTAAAATTAATATAACTATTGAAATGTCCTAACTTTATATATGATAAGATTTTATTATTTATATTATTTAATTTGGTATATAATATAAAATACATATCCAATGCTAACTCTACTATATTTAATTACAATCACAATACTGTACAAAATATTATGGTCCATAATTTGTACCATTGATAACACTAATAATCCAATCAATATAATTGGAAACTCGCATCCATATCATGATAGCATCAGGGTGATATGTGCCACACTTTGGCCCAGCAATGTTACCAACACTAGTTGAACCGTGAGTTATTCCAATCAGTACCGCCCGACCCGACACGTACTGCACTAATGGTCCCCCGGAATCGCCCTATAATTATATTATAAATAATCAATTTTGTGTGGGGTGGGATAGATTAAAAGTAACTGATCATGGTAAAACACATAGGTATTATGCATAGGTTTAATGACATTCATTGTTTGGTTAAGGGTTGTGAGTACTGACCAGACACGTTGCCGCACCCGTAACGATGTTGGGCACTACTCGGGCGTAGATATTTTTTGACTCGTCGTAATCGGTCATGTTGAGTCGGTGGGGTGGCACAATTTTGACCCAGCCCATTTGGCGTACAGTGGTTCTGGTGCCCGCGTTGTCCACTCGACCCCAGCCGGTGGTCAACGCGTACTCGCCATCGCCGGCGTTAAGCAAACCCCTGGCCGGCAAACAAACAGTGTTTATGAGCTCCCGATTGTGGATTACTATCTCTCTATCGAGATTTATTAGTGCCAAATCAGCGACACGTTTACTCGGATCGTAGTCCGGGTGCACCCGAGCCCGTGAATTAGTGTAATATATAAATTTTGGCCAAACACTTAAGTCAATGGCGCCAATAAGTACCTCAACCATCGGCGGACATAAGTATCTCAATTTGTTGCAACTATGCGTTTGTAAAGTTTGACAAAATGTTAATGTTTAACACAAATGACAAATAGTAATAATAATTATTAAAGTAGGTTTTTCTTTGTTAAATCTTATAAGTAGATGTGGTAGGATTGTAATGACTACAATGCGCAAAGTAAGTATTGGCGAAATATTATAGTAGAATAATATACAATATGGTAATTAATAAAGTAAAAAATTAATAATCGCATTATAAATTATTTTTTATTCTTTACCCGGATATAAGTTAATTTTGCATTATGTAATAATGTTCTCACCTAAAGCAATGAGCGGCTGTAATTATCCACCATTTATTAATAATTGATCCAGTGCAGTACCCCACAGAATCACTATTGATTATTGCAAAATTTTTAAATATTATTAATATTTGAATTAATTGTTTGATTAAATTAAAAATCTGTCAAACGATTCTACCATTATTATTTAACCTTCGTCTTCTTATTTTACAGTATAATTATTATTTAATTAAAATATATTTTTAAAATATGTTTACTTTGAATAAATACCAAATGCTGTGATCTTTATGTGAACCGCAAAAGGCATTTCCCCGGCGGTGGCGTCCCTTCCGTTTGCTATACGACTTATGGCAGAGGTTTTGTGATAAGTGAAACACTTGTCGTCCATAAGCATCGATTCCCGACCAAATCCGCAGTCACTGTCCGTGACGTTAGGGTAGTTTTGGATCTTAACGTGAACGCTATGTGTATCACTCACTCCTATTACCATCACTTCAATTGAATTTTAATTATTGTGTTATGTTTTAAATAATTCCTATAATACCTACCTATAGTTGTAATAAACAACAATAGTTTTATGTTTAAAAACATTTTGTTTTATTTAAAAAAATAATAAATTTTAATATTTTATGAATTAAACGCAATAATTAATAATTATCTGTTTTTGTATTTTTATTTGTAAATTCTTAAAAGTATTTTATACTTATACAGTATATTCTATTGTATCTCATATTGGATATCATATTGTATTTCAATCACTTTACAGTATTTATTACAATATAACAATTCAATACATGGTTTCATTAAAAATTTCATTAATATATTAAATTGAATACCTGCGTGAATGCCCTCACATACTGCTATAGCTATCATTTCAATTGATTTTAAATGTATTGAAATAATTATTGTTTTATTTCTCTTAATAATTAATGCTTACCTGTAAATTAGTACATTGTAGTAATTGTAACAAAAAACAACAATGAATTTATGGGAAAAAATCATTTTGTTTAAAATAAAATTATTTAGATAAACAATAATGTAAAATTAATTCATTAAAATAAAATGTAAATTATAATGGCTTATCATTGATTTATTTTACAAAGTCCCTGTTTTATTTCAAATAAGGTCCGTACAGAGCCGGTGGCAGCATTAGTTATACATTAGTCATAGTGCAGACAACTCATACATCTCATTCAATGCTGTATGAGAATAAATAACGTTTTATAATTAAATAATTTTTAATTTGATATTTTAAAATATTTACTAATCAAATGTGCATAAAAATAACGATTAGATCCGTCGTCATTCTGATACTATTAAATAAATTTTATTTTACAAATATTTAATCTTTAATACAATAAGTTTGAATTTTAATTATTATCATTATTTAAAAAATTTTGTTCAATAACTAATACACGTCTAATATTCTTTGTCCAATTATTTCGCGTAATAGTTTTAAATATTGTTTTAGTTAATTTAATAAACTCATCAGGATTATTATTAATATTGCGTTTTGCGACCCGTTTTTAAAATAACGCCCAGATTTCTTCAATTGGATTTAACTATTGAAATAATAAAATAATTAATAATAAAATATATAACTTGATAAAGTTAATGTTTAACTAATTAATAATAAACTAACTTCACAATTAAATGGAGGTAATCTTAATACAATATGACCCGCGTCTTCTATAATTTTGTCGACAACATATTTGTTAATTGAATGACTTTTTGCTAGTTTAAAAGTTATATTAAATTATTAAAACATCAAAATTATTATTGATTAATAATTTAAAAGTAATAAAGCATGCTCAAATGCTATTAATGATTGTTATCTATAAATAAATAATTTATAAATTTAAATTTATAAATACAATGCACATTTAATAGATTTATTTTACATAAGTCCAAATATTAGTTTTAAAACCCAAAATGAATCTCTCTCTCTCTCTCTCTCTAAACGAGAATTACTTTTAGAATTAATTTACTTTTCTCTATATATCTGTCTCTCTGTAGTAAATTTGAGAAAATCGAGATTATTTAATAACAATGTTGTAGTAAAATTTATTGTATTAGGTGTATAAAAAATAACAATTGTTAACCAAAAAAGTATTTCTTATGCATATATTGTAAAATATTGACTTATTTTACATATATCATTGTCGTTGAAAAATTTTGTAACGGTATAATAAAAATTAACTTTATAAATAAAAGAAACATATACCAATTATATTGATAGTAAATATAATAAATCAGAGAGAGAGAGAGAGAGCGAGTTTCAATTTATAAATTTTTATTAATATTAAAATAAACTACATTTAAAACATACAATATTTATATTTGTTAACAAATTATAATCAATCAAAATAATTTAACTGTGAAGTCAATAATTAAACAATATAAACCAATTTTACATTTGTGAAAAAAATTTATTTATTAAAATAAGGAGAAAAATAAATCAACGATTAATTTAACGATTGGATCATTTATTGGTTGACCAGAAACTCCTGACCAATAATTGATATTGCTTGCGATATTTTCAATTAGTGTCGGCTCATATTTGATCAAGCTCACTTGCTCTAAAAAAATATAATTTAACATTGATTATAAAGTGATATTGTGATTAAAAATATATTGTGATTAAAAATACCATAAATCATACCATCCTTTAATGACTTGATTTTATCAAATATTTCATTCAAAAATATGCCACAATTTTCGTTAAAATTTTCAATCGTTTCGTAATTATATTCTTTATATTGTGATAAATGTATCGTTTTATAAGTCATTTGAAGTTCATTTGCAAAATAATCAAAACTATTCGTATAATTAGTTCGAAATAAATTTTTTATATCGATATTAAATATAATACTATCCCAAATTACGATGACTTTGTGACTTCTATCATAGAATGAAAACATGGCGTATAATTTGGCCATGGCGATATTATTATCAGCAAACAAATTAATAGCAGATTTGTCCATTCGATACAACCCATAATTGTCAATATATTGTCCGCAAAAATAAATAAATCCATTGTTTGTTAAAAAATATGTTTGACTGCCCGCCGGACACACCGTTTGAATGTTAAACAGATTATCAATAATTTGTGGTTTTAATATAAACCGCTCACTTGTATTGTGTCCCAAATTATAATTATTAATCATTAATCATTAATCAGCTTTGTTGGTCTAGAGGTAAAATCTCTAGGGCAGATCAATGTGGCAGGTCCTGAGTTCGTTACCCGTCAGTGACGAGTTTCACAATCTGTTTTTCCAACTTAATTACAGCTGAGAGGGTAGTCGGCGTGCTCTCGTTAATACGGACGCTAGTGAAATGTAAATATAAATTAATATAAAAGACCCCCTCATGGAAGATCAGCTATGCTGAATGAGCAGGGTCTCTAAATATCAATAATTTCATTTCATTATAACCCCAACTAAATACTCTGCCCTCAGATGTGACAGCAAACGACGAGGTACCACAATAGGCGGATTTTATTTTATATTCATTACCATTGTGTATAAATTGAATTTTAATTGGTATTTGTATCATGGTAGATTGCTGTTGATTGCAACCCAGCTGTCCACAGTCATTACCGCCCCATCCGTAGACACAGCCATCACTGGTCAGCACAAGTGATTGATAATAACCGCAACAAATATCACTGATATTAAGATTATGAGATAATGATATGATAATTGGTTTTTCATATTTTTTGTGAGATAATTGGGCTAATTGTGACCATTCATTATTACCCCAACCGTATAAAGTGTTTTGGTTATTACGGGCTAACGTGAATGAGCCACCGATAATAAACTGTTTAATATTATGTAGACATAATTGTAGTATAACCTGTGGTGTATTGACAGCCCTATTGTGTCCCAAACCGAGTGATCCGTAATAATTAGATCCCATGCCGTAAACCATATCATCGTTTGTCACAAACAATACATTAAAACCATTGATGTCATGAAAAACGTGAAATAATTTAATAATATTGATATCAATTTCATTGTTTATAAACATTTCGTTTTGTGTTATAATTAAATTTTGGATCATTTTACCCGACAAAAACTCTGAAACAACGTTGTATTCATGTTGCTTGATGTTATTCAGTATATTCTTGTAATTGAGATCATTAATGACATGCATTGCATCGATAGACCAGTAATTATACTTTTGTAATACTTGTCGACAATCGGGTCTATCGAACGGTTCCAACGATTGCATAGAAATCAATAATTTTTGTAATTCAGTCACACTTTTAGATAGAGTTTTGTCCGACGAATACAAGTCAGAGCTAATGTGATAAAAATATATTTATTTAGTATACTGTAAGTTTATTTTATTTTAAAAAGTATTATTATTAATTAAAAATATTATTAAAATAAAATATTATATCAATATAAAATATACTTACAATTCACTTAACAGTTTAATGTCAAATATTATATATTTTCTCCAATTTTGGCCGCACTGTAAACATCTGTCTTGTAATCAACAGTTTGTCCATTAGTTTCTTCGGGCGATAAATATTTGGCATCTCTTTTATAAGTCAAGCGATTGAAGGCTTCACTCAAACCAAAGTCACATAATTTTAAACATAATTTTCCCTCACTTTCGGCGATCAACACATTCTCGGGTTTGAGGTCCCGATGAATGACTGCTGGACTCAAATCATGCAAATATTGTATGCATTCCAACAGCTCTTTAAATATCTGACACGAAATGAAAAACTCGGACAAATTCATGGCCTCTTTGACCGATTGGCGGCCAAACGCCGGGCCTTTCAGTGGTAATAATGTCCGTAAATTCGCGAAACACATTTCCATTTTGATGTAATATGTCTCGGTTACTTTTGCGGTATTTATGTACTCAACCACATGTTGATCGCGAATATTCATCAAACTGTTCATTACTTTCATTGCATTGAATTCATTGATACTTTCTATAAATACACAAGTAGAAAAAGTAAATACTACTTAATGTAATATACAGTATATCTTAGTTATAAGTTACACATAGTACGATTGCACAACCAGTGCACGCAGTATATGAATTTGTTGTGATCGGTACTGACGGCCAGCACTGGCTAACGCGGACAGTGATCACTAACGAGAGGTTTAGTCGCCGGCAGTTTACCTGTCCTTATATTAGGACTAAATAACTGCACATTTGTCTCACAATTAACAACACGTTTATTGGAGTAGAGATTAATTAGCGTTACATTAGGTATCGACGTATGCGATAGACTGAAATAGACTGGCAGTGTTTTACATATAAAGAGGGTCTTATATACGATATCGTCGACTAATACAATATATGGAAATATACTGAACATTAGGTTACAAGTGCTGAGTCGACGATACCTGTGCTCAGGTTGAGTGGAGACTCAGGGCAAGGGTTTGCTGTAATCGACGTCAATGGGGGTCGCATTGGGAGAGGGGATATAATTCCGCGACAAATTATACATTATAAATGAGGGCCGTATATTAATTATGCACCCTCTTGGTTATAAGGATAACGATTGTTGAGACAAAAATTTTTGCTAATAGCCGGGTTGGCCTTATAACTGAGTAGTTTATATCCGGGGATAGACTTTATTTAATATTGTTAAATCACGACTGCAATTAATAATTTATTAAATAAACATACCTTTCAAGTAATATTTAATTAGATTTATTATTACAAATTAATTTACCTCGATAATCAATTGTTTTAATCGCATATTCGTTACCATCAGCTATATGTCTGACTTTATAAACTGTACCAAAACTTCCCGAACCCAATACAGACAACTCCTTGTAGTTTCGTTTATAATTGGTTAAAGTAGTGCTAATTTGTTCTAGATGTATTAAAAATAAAATATCTTTATGGTAGTATTATATACATGTATAATAATATTAATACTGTATAATACTAATATATTGTGTTTAAATATAAATACAAAATAAAATAAATTATTATAGAACGTATTATTATAATATATTATTTTTCCTGATTATAAATCATACCATTGTTTAATTGTTTTATGTCATCAAATAATTTATTTATAAACTGATCACATTTTTCATTAAAATCTTCAAAAGTATTGTAATTATAGTTTCTATAATTGCATAAATGTATTGTTTTATAAGTGATTTGCATTTTATTCAAACAATAATCAAATAAATTTGTATAATTCATTTCCAATACATCATTCGGATAATCAATTTGATATATTTTATTTCTCGATTCTGCCATCACAATAAAATATTGCTCTTTTAAAGAGCAGACTGTATGTAATTTAAGTGTGGTATTATTATTTAATAAAATAGTCGCCAATTTATGAATTGATAATACGTGTTTTTGATTAGTATATTGGCCGCAGAAATACACATATCTATTGTCTGTTACAAAATATGTTTGACTGCCCGCCGGACACACCGTTTGAATATTAAACAAATTGTCAATCATTTGTGGTTTAAATATATCATCAATTGAATTGTGTCCTAAATTACATCGATTTCGACCCCAACTAAACACACGGCCATCGGTTGTGACGGCAAACGATGAATACTCAAAACAATAAACGCCACGTATTTTATATTCAATATCATTTTGTATAAATTGTATTTTCATTGGGGTAAGTATGTTTGGTGATAGTTGTTGATCGTAACCTAACTGTCCGAACGCATTACAACCCCAGCCGTAAACTTGGCCATCACTGGTCAAGACTAACGTACAAGATGAGCCGCAATTTATGTCACAAATAGCCATATCGTTGGCAAACATTATGCTTTTTGGTTTTAGATAACGCTGGTTAGATGAACGAGCTAATTGTGACCATTCGTTACAACCCCAACTATATATACAATTGTTGGCATTAATGGATAAAATAAAGTTATCATTACAAATAAATTGTTGAATATTTTGTAGACATAATTCCGGTATAACTAGTGGTGTATTGACAGCCCTATTGTGTCCCAAACCGAGTGATCCGTAATAATTAGATCCCATGCCGTAAACCATATCATTGTTTGTCACAAACAATACATTATACACATTGATGTCATCGAAAACGTGAAATAACTTAATAATATTGATGTCAATTTTTTGGTTCATTACGTTTTGTTTGGTAATTAAATTTTGAAAAATTTTGTCGCAATAATAATCAGAGAAAAAATAGCAATCATTTTGTTTAAAATGACTTACTATTGTCTTATAATTAAGATATAAACAGTATACTAACGACAGTTATTTGGTAACTAACCTGAGAACATTATGTACAACTGTTAGCCCGGAAAATAGACCTTAAGCTCAGCTGTAATTTTGATCTCAAAAGAGATTCAAGTGTTATAATTCATAGAATTCACAGTTTCTATACATTTCCATATCATTTGTGCTAAAATAATAAAACATAATTTTTTCTTAATATAAAAATAAATAATTAAAAATATTAAATAAAATTTACTCAAAATTTTTTATATGTCTAAAAATGAGTTAAAAATTATTTGTTAAATATATATATATTGTCCGCAACTATTGGCCTCCGACTGTCACCAGCAACTGATCCAAACCTGCAGTGGGCTCACGAAGTGCCCACAATATTTTCATAGAATTCACAGTTTCTATACATTTCCATATCATTTGTGCTAAAATAATAAAACATAATTTTTTCTTAATATAAAAATAAATAATTAAAAATATTAAATAAAATTTACTCAAAAACATTCAAACAAAAGAGTTGTGAAGCAATGACTGCCAGACTATAGACATCCACTTTTGTGGTGTAGTCTTTGTTTAGTCGCACTTCAGTTGCCATATAAATACTTGTGCCCACACAACCAGTATGTCTAACAACACCTGACCCTTCGTGTAATACCGCTAAACCAAAGTCACATAATTTTAAATACCGGCCGTTTTGGGGATTAAGTGATACCAAAATGTTATCGGGTTTGAGGTCCCGATGAATGACTGCTGGACTCAAATCATGTAAATATTGTATGCATTCCAACAGTTCTACGAATATGTGACACGAAATGAAAAACTCCGACAAATTCATGGCCTCTTCGGCCGATCGGCGGCCAAACGCCGGGCCTTTCAGTGACAGAATTGAGCCAAAACTCTGTCCGCATAACTCGGTTTGAATGTATAATTTTTGACAATTTATTTTTATATCTTTTGAAGACTTGATATATTTGACGACATATTCAGAGCGAACTTTTACTAAATTTTTTAATTCTTTTTCAACTATTTTCATGTCTGTATCCACTGGAATTAAATAAAATTAAATCTATATCTTTATATAAACAATAAGCAGGGCAAATAACTAACTTACCATTGTATTCTATTTTCTTAACAGCATATTCCAACCCTGAATATTTTTCTTTAATTTTATACACGCTGCCAAATGACCCTGTGCCCAATTTGCCAAGTTCATCGTAAAAGTTATCATAATAATTAAATTCTCTGTTTAAGTGATCTTTTTTATCTAAAGTATAGTATAACTGTTACTGTGATAATAATTTAATTAATTAGTAATTGTTCAGTATTAGCTTACCATTAATTGACTTTTGAATGTTGGCATACATTTTGCGCAAAAATTGCGTACAAATTGCATAAAAATTTTCAATGGTGTTATAATTATAATCTTTATAATCGCATAAATTGATTGATTTGTAAGTCATATGATATGTGGATAAACAGTAATTAAATGGATTTGTTTCGTTTGTCTCCTTGTAGTAATTAAATTGGGTAATTTTTTTAACCATATTATTAATTAAAACAAATGAGGCCCAAATATTATTGTGATAATTGCATATGGCATGTAATGAGCTTGCTAAATGTTGACTTGTATTTGATAATTTAAAACTACTCACTGTTGTGGGATCGTTGTTTTCATTCAAATATTGTCCGCAAAAATATATGAAACCATCGTTTGTAAGAAAATAGCTCACACTTCCGGACGAAGACATCATTTTAATGTTTACCAAATCTATAATTAATTGCGGTTTTAATACATTATCCGTTAAATTATGTCCCAAATTGTAGTACTGATTTTGACCCCAACTAAACACCAGTCCATTAGTTGTTATCGCAAACGAGCAGTATGAACAGCAATAAACGCTATTTATTTTATAATTATTATTATTATTATTATGACTAAAATATAATTGCAGTGGTAACGGTATTACAATATAGGTGCTATCGCAGCCCACCTGACCATGCTGGTTATAACCCCAACCGTATACCTGGCCATCAGTGGTCAGCGCCAGTGAATTATTGAGACCACAACTTATTTCACGTATATCTTTATCGTTAAAAAAATTTATAATTTCCGGCTGTAAATAAGTACTGATAGGAGGTCTGGCCATCTGACCATATTCATTAAAACCCCACACATACACATATTTGTTAGTATTAATACCAACAGCAAAGTTGTAACCACAAATAAATTGTTGTATACTCTGTAGACATAATTCTGGTATAATATGTGGTGTATTGACAGCCCTATTGTGTCCCAAACCGAGTGATCCGTAATAATTAGATCCCATGCCGTAAACCATATCATCGTTTGTCACAAACAATACATTATAACCAATTCTATCATCAAAGACATGAAACAATTTGATTTCATCGATAATTGTTTCATCACATTTGATGAAATTTCTTAACTTTGAATTCATTTTGGTGTTTAAATTAAATTATAAAAATATTTCAATTATTATAATTTACACTAGATTTTAATAAAAATACAATGCAATGTATTTTTAACCACTATTCTGATATGAATAATGTGGTTTATAGGATCGTTCGGCTACCCCCTCCCCCCCGATTATGGGATTTAACATGGGATTACAGCTTAAGTCTATGGTTATACTTTAACATGGGTAATGCTAATCCTATGGAGCTTTTNTGCTAATCCTATGGAGCTTTTTCCATAGACTTAACATGGGCTAATGTTATCCTATGGGTAATGTTAATCCTATGGGAAAAAATTTCAGATGAAAAAGCGAAATATGAAGGGAAAGGGTAGTTTTTCTCCATGTTAATCCTATGGAACGAATGTTAAGTCTATGGGAGAATGCTTTAACATGGGTTTCTATGGAATTACAGCTTAAGTCTATGGCATAGGGATAACATGGGTAATGCTAAGTCTATGGCTAATGCTAATCCTATGGGTAATGTTAAGTCTATGGGACTATGTTGTATGGGACTATGGACGAATGCGTGTAGTAGTGAAAATTTATGAACAATGCTAATCCTATGTATCTCCCGAATAGTGGTTAACGTATAGCATCGCTGTGTGATCCTTGTTTTATATATATGTTTATGACTTCATATATCAGTTAATATTGGTTAACGTTATAAACCAGTTACAGTAAATAAGCTTTTTATGAGAATAATAAAATTTTTATTATTTACATAGTTTATACAGAATATTGTTATTATAATTGTCTAGTCTAATAAGCGCCAAAGCTATATTACACTTTTTCTCATATAAAATATTTATATTACACTTTAAATGTTATATAATTGTGATGTTATATGACAAAACTAGCCACATTAGTTTAAACCTTATTTACACATATCTTTGTATCCATTGGTTTTTAATGAATATTAATATTATTTTACTATTAAATGTAATTCAAAGTCTCCATATTTACCATTTGATTATAAATTACTGAATATTTCTCTACACAATAAATTATATTTGATTTTGTATTAATAAATTAATTTTTAATACCATCATATCAAACTCTTATTATGGAAATACCTGATTGTTGAAAATCAAATAATGTATAATGTTTACTTTAAATAAACTGAAAGTTTTTAAAACTCTAATTAAATGTCATAAAACTCTTCTAGATAAATGGTCTATGTTGATTTAATTACTAAATGTCATTTAAAAATGTTTTTTGAATTATAAAATAAAATTATTTTTAATTTATTCTATCTATTTTATCAAACTAAAAGTTAGCATGTTTAACAAAATAAGCAAAATAATTATATAATCAATATTAGGTCTTCTCAAAAGGTGGTCTTTGCCTCAACGCTCTCATAGATTGACAGTACATTATAATAATGCCAGTAATAAGTCAAACGCTTATTATGTGAATGGTATTACTAGTCTGTATTAATATTGTTATGACATGGTTCTCTTTTCTACCATAATCATAACTGGAGTGGGGGTTCTCCGTGAGAGGGAGAGCTCCCGAAGTGACCGGAGAGTGGAGCACACACTCTGAGGTCGACTGGCCAATGTTCCCGAAGCGGGAACACTGCCCAGTCCTTACAAATATCAATGGCGACGACATACACACCTATAGCGTGGTGACCAGATTACCGAGACGAGGAGCGCGTTGACCGCGGGATAGACCACGTGTGTCGGATTAAGTGCGTTGACGGGACACGAGTTAGGAATGAGAGCGCGTTGTTGAGGTAGCGGACCACGTGGTGGCTACGGAGCGCGTCGACACAACGGCGTGACCACGTTATGGCTGCGGGGCGCGTTGGCAATATGGCGGACCACGTTACCGAGACGGTGCGCGTTGCCACGAGCACTGACCACGTGATGGAGACGGTGCGCGTCGACAATATAGCGGATCTGCGGGACAACGACAGAAGCGCGTCGGCCAAGTGGCGGATTACGTCACGGCAAATGAGTGCGTCGGCAAGGTTACGTGACCACGTGACAGCAGCGGAGCGCGTCGGCAAGATGGCAGACCACGTGACAGCACCACGAGCGTGTCGGTGAGATTGCGTGACTGTACCAGCAACGGGGACGCGTCGACACAGACTAGACCATGTGTTAGCAACGGGGCGCGTCGACACAGAATAATTTTCAAGTTATTCGATATATAAAATTTATAATAATTTTTAAAGTCAAAAAATTTGAAAAGTACCAACTCTAATTAAAAGAAAATTTGATCATATTAAAAAACAACAAAAAATATGTTGCTTTGATTCAATAAATCTTTGAATTATGCGTTTCTAAAAAAATTTTATTAGATAATTAAACTTGAAAAATCAAATAACTTGAAAATTATACAAGATACAAACTTTTTAGTATCATATTTGGAATCAGCATTAAAATTACATAAAACCCACATAACACTTTTCTTTAATTTTATTCAAACTAAAAAATTTTAAATTGTAATACAAGATACATTTTTAAATAATTTGAATTAATAGAGCCATCTTTTATCTCTATAAACTTTACAGAGAAGCCTAAATCATTAGCCTTAACATGTTTTATATTTTGTGAAGACAGGATCAAAATCGGATAATCCGCTCAAAAGTTAGAGGGGGGGTTCAATAGTCGGAGATAAATAAATTAATTACTGTATTACTATTTAAATGCATATTGCATTAAAATAAATTTTATTTATTGTAGTAACGCTATACAGTTTTATGACTAAAATATTGAATAATTTTAGGCTTTAAAATGGGAAATCCAGCAGCCCGGTTGACAGGCTTACGTAACATTGGGGTTGACATGTGTGTAAACAGCGATAATTAGGGATAATGTTTTAAAGCGGGTGTTTACTTAACAAGTTATAAAAATACCATATTCAGGTTGTTCAGAAATTAATGTTCATTTCGGCCATAACTCAAAAACCAATTAAGATAATTTGAATCTGTCTTCAGATTATAATAGCACCAGCCCATGTCCACATCTCACCAAAAATTTATCAGGATTGATTAACATTAAGATTATTTAATTTGAAAAAAACAGAGAAAAAAATTGTTCAAAAAAGTTATTGAAATAGGAAAACTTTTTTCTCGTTTGATAAAAGTCATAAGTGTCTATGTAATGATGATAGCCACAC
>CAJPIZ010000783.1:0-20808 GCA_905368565.1 Medioppia subpectinata | reverse complement strand
AAGTGGCTCAACAGCACTGCCACTCATCCACACCCACACAATCACTTTATACAATGTTAATGAACAGCAGTGGCCACAGTTCAGACACCGTCAGGAATTGTCACTACATCTGATCCGATGGCCACACGTATAGAGTGATTGTGTGGGTGTGGATGAGTGGCTGAGTATAGATAATTAAAATTTTTATTTAAAAACAATTTTGATTAAAACTAAATTGAAATTATTTTATTTTATTTTAATAATCAATGATTAAATTATACACAATAATACAATTAACATTGAAGTATTACAACTAATCCTTATCCATTACGTCAATTATATGTCGGTTCATCTCCCAGAACAACCTATTTACGAGAAATTTAAAATTTTGGATTTAGATTTAGTTCAAGTATTGGAATAGAGGTATCGTTTCCCTATCAATATTGCTATAAATTTACTGATACTAAAATTTCAATTCATTTGTCTGATTAATGCTATATATTACGACAAGATTATTACTTACTTGAGTTTCGATCGCATGACGGTCTCGCTTCAAATATGATCCAACCAAGTCAGAATTGTAACTAGCGCGTTTCATGCGCTCAATCAATTCACCCTGATAGCTTTGGGCCGGCATTGAAGCCACTATGACTAATGCAACCAACAATATGATCATCAATTTGTCAGCCATTTGTGTTCCTGTAATGTGAACATGGTGAATTATACTTTGCATCAAAAATTATCTAAAAATATTACCGAATTAAACTTATTTCTCAACTGAAACAGTTTAGATATAAGAGAGTTATGTCCGCAAAATAGTAAACGTGAAATACGTATGGTATTATCTAATTAATATTTAGTAATTAATTTAATTAAAATGCTTCAATTTAATTAAATAATAAAGGATTATGTCCAAAAATATGTTTATTAGTCAACCAAAATTTTATGTCTGAAAATAAAATTTATATTTAGTTTAGTGATGTGGTTAGCCGACCATGGTATTGGCTGAGGTGACAAGTAGATATAATTGAGTTCTGTTTTAAAATGTTTAATGCTATAACATCAGATGTTTTGTAACTACAATTTCTTAATGAAACATCAAAATACTTACTGTACGTTAAATTGTAAGCTATTAACAAAAAGAATTTGTTTATTAATACTATCAAAAATAACTATAATTCTTTTAAAATATATTGCAATAATAATAAAATACACTCTCAAAGTAATTAATTAATGTTCAGCATATGCACAAACGACCACTGGTTTGGGCCCTAACTTTTTAAGCTATATTTGCTTATACACAAACTCTGATTTAGAACCCAGTTGTACGTTTCACATACACTGTACACATACATACTATACACACATATTCGAGGGACAGTCTGCCCCTATGTACACATTTTTGTGTATGTGTACAGTGTATGTGAAACGTACAACTGGGTTCTAAATCAGAGTTTGCTTATACAGTGCATCAGAATTAATATCCACCATGAACTTATATTAATAAGTTTCCATTATTTTAAACCCTTACAACTTAATATAATTTTATTATCATTACTCAAGTATACAAAATTCCTGGTGTGTTAAATTATATTAAAATGTACGCCATGGTTAATAAATAATAGACTACTTGTCTATTATTATGTTTTATTTACAATGATAATGAATTTTTTTAATCAAAACTTTAATAAATTTTTTAATTCAAATTTTAGCATTTATAAAATTCCTAATGACCAAGCCTCTTTGCGGACTTACGAAATAACAATTTTCTACTCAAAAATAAAACCTGTTTTTTAAAAATTCGTATTTATTCTAAATTTTAGTTTGACGTATACATAGTTGTTATTAAATTTAATTAATTAAACCATACATGTTATTTTTACAGCCATACATACAACCAAACGTGTTATTTTTAAAAATGTTGTTTAAAATCTTTTGCAACAACATTGTACAGTTAAAGCTCCCTATAATGTCCGACCAGATGGAGATGCTTTTGGACACGTTATAGAATAATCACTCTATAGTATGTGTAGAGAATAATAGTAAAAATTAGTGATGCTCTACATAGTAGCTTGGGCCAATTACCCGCTAACATCCCTACTAGTTAGTTATATTGTAATCTATGGTACACTTGGGACATCTATAGGATAATCTTTGGCAAACACCTCTATTTGAGCATTCCTAGTGAAAATAAATGTATATCTTAATAACTGTATGTTGTGAACTAGTGTCGGTAAATGTGGAAATTTTCATTTACGCTCACTCACGCTCACGAAAGTAAAAATACCACTCACTCACTTACACTCACGCCAATCACGTTTTGTCTATGTAATTTAAGAATAGAATTGAAATTATCCATAATAATGCTTTCAACCACACTATGGTCGTTAAACACGTTGTTTAACAAATACTAAATAACTATATGTTGACTTATTTTTAGCAAATTCTATATTATATATAGCTAAAGACTATATATTTTTACATATGTATCGCCTATTGAAAACCGTGAGTGGCGTGAGTGCATTACAATTATCATTAAAATTAAATAATATATCATAAATGTTTAGGGAATCAAATTTAACTGGATTATTATTTAAGCATAACCATGCATTTTTAAAAAAAAATAGTGAATTTATCACTTGAAAATTGATTCAAAATTAATGACCATAATTTACAAATATTGTTTCTATCTTTTTAATTTAAATCTAATCCTTCAATTAACACATAATTTAATATTCTTTTTGCAAACAATTTACAATATATAAATACACCATAATCTAATGATTGGATGTGTGATGAAGTTCTTGGTGGAATAGTTTTCCGCACTAAATTTGAATTATTCTCATAAATATTATCATCGCTTTGTCCCGTATATGAATTTAAAAGTAATAAACACTTTGTTGGCATATAAGGAAGATAAACATTTTTGTACCTAAAATTTAAATATTTTTAAAAATTCAATCATGACATAGATGAGAATCGATTTGTTAAATTAATTTTGTATTTACTACCAACTCATGTGTGTCTTTGTTAGTTTACCAGATTTACTACAAGTAAAGCTGATGTTATCCAGTAGTTTCATAGATGCTAATACACGGGGACCCATTTTAGCATCCTTTTCTTGAAACCAAATTAATATTTTTGGATAGAATTTCCCATTTTTCATAAGAACTGACATAATTGTGTACGAATGACTACAATCATACAATGCTTTAACTGTAAGCATTGTACACTTTTCACCCGTATCACTCAAAGTCCGATTTGATGTCAATTCATAAGAGCAACCACTTTGATCTATATTGCATTGTTCCCTAAAATAAAAACCAATTAAATCAATCATGACATAGGTGAGAATCTAAAATCATACTCATCGGCATATTGTTGTTGAATTTCTTGATATTCTTTTTTAAATTTGTTAATAGAATCTGTTATATCTTAACTGTTGTTTACTTCTTTAAAAGTAAGAATTTTTGTTACTTTTCGTGAACTAATTTTATTAATTTTTTAAATTTCTGAATTCATCCATCACTTGCTTGAAATTTACAATTATTATTTTTCCCATATTCTTGAGCCCATCTTTTTAAATCAAGAATATGTACAGGAAAATATTTTTTCCTTGCATTAACATATTTATTTTTTTCAAATAAATTTAACTGTTCTAAATGCTGATAATAATTCCCGCCATTTTGAACTTATTCTCTGTATAATGGCACCATAGTCATACTTGATAACCCGTACCAAGCAATTTTTTGACTGAGTCCATGACTTGGGTGATCATTACAATATTTGACTACTTTTTTCATTACCTCCAGAGGTGGGGTTTTTCTTTTCTAAAATTTTCACATTTTAATTCATTGAAAGGCTCAAACTTACTTACTAATGGAGTTTTTAAATCACTAATGAAATCATAATCTTGATCATAATGTTTAACATTACTAGTATTTAAATTGTCTTCTTTGGAATTACAATCATCATCTTCATCAACAAGGAGTCCATTTTTATAATCGTTGATTGAATTGATTTTCGATTGGTTTTAATAAATCATTTGAGAATTTAATTTCCTTTTGATTTAAAACACTTTTCTCAATCGTATACTTTAATTTAATTGTGCTTAATAAGCAATTAACAACATTAAAAATATTAAATGTTTCCATTTTAAACAATTTATTTCTATTAAATGCACTTCAAATGTATAGTTTAAATGAATAGTTTACATGTATGAATGGGTTTCAAAAATGTTAATTTTTCTTATCTGATATAAGTATTAAAGCAAATATAGTATAAATTCAAGTAAATTTAATTTAAAAGTAATATATAAAACAAAAATTCAATTGTGACATGGGTGAGAATCGAACCTGGAATCACTCGTTTCTACGTCGTACGCTCTACCAATGCGCCACTGCCCCAACAACAGTACATGTATCTTAACAAGCTATGTATGACTACTGCTTAAACTTTAGAGGGCGTTTTAACTCATCTAGACCCCCCATTGGAATAAAAACTTTTCTGAATATTAACTAATATGACCTAGACAACAATTTACCACCATCAAACTTATAATATTACATAACAAGAGGTCGATTTTCCATTGTTAAACATAATTACTTGTGTGCCCTCCTTATCTACAAATATTCATCACTATATATCGTTACTTTATTTACAAAATAAATGAATTTTTTGTAAATATTTTTGTTTTGTGTTTTTTGTTTAAAAATGAATTTAAAATTTATTTAAAATTTGTCTTTGAAAAAGAAGTGTTTGGAGACATTTGTCGGAGAGAGAGAGAGAGAAAGAGAGCACAGTGTCTGCGAGAGAGAACGCAGTGTTGGTGAAAAAGAGCGGATTGTCAGTGAAAGAGGGCTATTTCTGAGTGACACAGAAATAAAAAGCAATGAAGAGTCCGGCGGAGAGACGACTGAACAGTCCGGCGACGAATCGGGCGGAGAAATGGGCACCAAATCGTGCGGAAAAGTGGGCACCGAATCGGGCGGTGAAGTGGGCACCGAATTGGGCGGAGAAGTGGGCACCGAATCGGGCGGCAAAATGGGTGGCAAATGGGGCAAAGAAATGGGCAGCGAATCGGGCGGCGAATTGGGCAACAAATCGGAGGGCGAAATGAGTGGAGAATGGGCCGACGAAATGGGCAGCGAATCGGTCGGGAAAATGGGCGGTAAATCACAAAATAATATGTTTAAAAAACAATCATTTGATTCTAAATGAAATACTGATTATTTTTTTATTCAACAAGGTCAGTTTGCTATATGTTTAATTTGTAATTTAATCAATTGTTCAAGTGGAAAACTAGGCTTTATACAAAAATGCAATTTAGCTAGACATTTTAATACTAAACATAAAAATTATCTAGTATCTAATGACATAAAAATACGTCAAGCTCATTTTAATAATTTACTAAGTGAGTTTGAGAATAAAAATCCAATTGATCATGTTGATATAATTGAACCAAATCATCATGCTAACAATAAAAAGTTAGCAAGTTATAAATTAGCGTATAAAATAGCTAAAAATCTAAAGTCGTTAAGAACAGGACCATTTATTAAATCATGCATGTTAAGTTTAGTTAAAACAATATATCCAGGCAATGATGATTTTATAAATGATATTGATAAATTATATTTAAGCAATACTACTATATCTACCAGAATTAAAATAATTGCACAAAATATGTGTGATATTTTAATAGATACATTAAGCAACGTAAAATATTTTACATTATGCCTTGATGAAACAACTGATTTTTGTGACAAAAAATATGTGGTAATATATGTTAAATATGTACTTGATAATTTTAATTGTTTTGAAGAATTTTTGGATTTAATAAAAATTAAAAATAAATCAACCAGCT
Organism: Medioppia subpectinata; assembly: GCA_905368565.1. Classification (NCBI taxonomy): domain Eukaryota; kingdom Metazoa; phylum Arthropoda; class Arachnida; order Sarcoptiformes; family Oppiidae; genus Medioppia; species Medioppia subpectinata. Next base: position 14,966 of record CAJPIZ010000783.1, on the reverse strand, counting down.
TATATTTATTTAATATTTTGATAAAATGTTTTGAAAAATTTAACCTTGATACAAATAAATTTGTATCACTAACATCAGATGGAGCTGGTAATCTAAAAGGTAGAATCAATGGCCTAGCTGTAAAATTAACAAAGTATTTTAAAAATAAGCATAATAATGTTTTACAAAATTTTCATTGCTTTTTACACAAACAAAATTTAGTAATCAGTAATATTGATTTTGAACAAATTGTTAACCATGTTAGTGATATTGTTAAAAAATTAAAGAAAAAAGGTAATTTTCATAGAAATTTAAAAAATATTTAATTGATAATCATGCTAAATATTCAGATATTTTATATTTCACAAAAATTAGATGGTTATCATTTGGTAAATTCTTGAAACGTTTTTTTGATTTACTTGATTATATAATAGGATTTTACAAATTATGCATGTGCTCTAAAAATTTAAATCGTAACAGATTACATAGTAAAAATACATATAAACAGCAACAAGCACAATCATATTACATATCAATTAAGAATCTTGTTGAGAAAATAGAAAATCCACCTTGGCAATTAAATTTAGCATTTTTAATTGACATTACCCAATCACTTAATGATTTGAACATTAAATTACAAGGGCGAAATAGATTTATTTTAACCATGCTTGATAATATACATAACTATATTTTAAATGTAAATAAATTAATAGTTGATTTAAATAATTATAATTTTGATAATTGTCACTATGCGTCTATTATAATTCATAAATTTAATATAATTATAAACAACAATATTAATAACATTATTGTACAAAATGTTATAACTAAAGCATTGATTTGAAGTTAAATAACTTTTTGTCCCGAAAGCGGAGAACCTCCTAAAAGTTTGGGGGCATACCATATACCCTTTTAGGAGTATTTTGGAAGATTTTTATTTCACTTTTTAGCACCTTTTGGGACGTTAGCACCTTTAGTAACTTTTAAGTAATTTTTCGCCAATTTTGCTAATTTTATACGTGATTAATTAATAAATCACAAAATACTAAACAAGTCAAAAATGAAAACAGGTTTAATGTGATATAATAATATTTCAGTCATAGATTTTAGTCATAATCGGCATTTCATTAAACTTTTTTCGACTAATAAACAGTTGTTAAACGACAGACAAATGAGTTTCGAAATGGAAAACTTCAAAAAATACTTTGTGATACAATTTAATTCAAAAACGAATGTTATTGACCTATAAATTTATCATTTTGATGAAAATAAATAACTTTTTATCAACTTTTTAGCCATTTTTGAGTAACTTTTATAGTGACTTTAAGACTGGTTTTTGTCACCTAAAAGTCAATGCTTTAGTTATAACCTATACGGTTGTTTTGTGGTATCTATTGGTATCTAGTTTTGAACCACTGTTTTGTAATTCATGTACTATTCATATATTATTCATATATAGTGTACATTAATATTTTTACATTTATTTGTTTACAATTATTTGTGCAATAAGTATGAATACATTTTAAATTTATAATATAATATAGGGTAGGTGATTAATGTAAAAATAGTAACATTTACTTTGAATAATAGTTGGAAAGTTATTTTGGTGAATTTGTTTACAATTATTTGTGCAATAAGTATGAATACATTTTAAATTTATAATATAATATAGGGTAGGTGATTAATGTAAAAATAGTAACATTTACTTTGAATAATAGTTGGAAAGTTATTTTGGTGAATTAATAACCACGTCATTATAAAATCCCCCCTTATTATCAAACAACGCTTCTGGTTATAACCTTATTAAACGAGATTGTAAACAAGTTCAAATATAGATTTAATGATATTGATCAGCATGATATTCATTTTGAATTATTTATAAATCTATTTAAATTAATTAACAATTTAAACGCGGTTGAATATCATGATGAAATAAATAATCTATTTGTATATGAAAATGAATTTTTACATTTAACAAAAACAATGAAAAAATTCAGTTTTATAAAAATTTACCGTGGGTATTTAAACAAATTAAAAATAATTGTTTAAAATTAATTACATTTTATGGTGGGCAATATATTTGCGAACAATTTTTCTCAAGTTTAAAATATAAAAAAGATCATGCTTATTCAATATTATCAGAATCATTATGTAATACATTACGTATATGTAAAATTAATTTTTCACCAAATTTTGTAAATATTATAAATACAAATAAAAGATAATTTTTATTTTGAAAACTTTTTGTGCCTCTCCCTTATTCTCTCTCTTATTCTCTCCCTCTCCTCTATATAGCGTAACGTTATATTTGAGTACTCAGTATTGTCCGGTTATATAGGAATAAATGGTTTAATCTTTTTTCAATCTTTTGAACATTATGCTATATGTTATGAACATAATCACAAAACCAAAACACACATTACATTGACTTAATGGTAAAATGACCTGTATGCTTTTAACCCTTTATGATAAAAACTATGTTAAAATTGTGCTGATGCGAAAGTTACGTTGTTTGCATAGTTAGTAATAAAAAGAAAAAATACACCATCATTAGCGTGACCACCTCTAGGTTTGAAAATAGAGAGCATTTGACCAAATTCATGTTAAAATAGAGAACAAATAGAGAACATATATTTTACGTTAATTTTTCTTCTAAATTTAAAAATTGAAATTATTTAATACAAATGTTGAATTAACTTATAATGTGTAAGTTGTATTAAAAATGGCAATTATTAATCACGAAAGTGTCAATTCCTTTAACAAGTTTATTATTGTATAGATAAATAAATATTTAATAAATTTAGTAAAATTTTTATCATTTATTTTAAATTTAAAATAGAGAAAAGTTCTTTATTTTGTCCAAATACAGGTCCAAATAGAAAACTGTTCTCTGAAATAGAGCACAGGTGGTCACGCTAACCACCATACAAACAAACGGTAAATTTTTAGCGATACGTGAGAAAATTTAAATGCTGATAATGTTAGTAAAAAAATTTTTGAAAAATTTCATTCCAATGATTAAATATTTTAATCTGAAATATAATGTTTTTGCCATAAGATCATAAGAAAACTCAATATTTCATTATAGAATGTGTGCCATTGGCTTACAATAAGTTTAATATTGAATTAATAAATGAATCAATTATTTCGACAGACTTTTTAAACAAAATCATTATAAATTTTTTGAGCGACTCTAGAATTAAGATAATATATAAATAAATTGTGCGTATATTAAATATAATGAATTCAATTAATATTATTATAAATGCAACGATAAATCCGATGATTAACACCAATAATGAATTTCTCGATATATCGTCAATTGTTATGTCATTATATGTGTTACCATTTGTTGAAATCAATTCAGAGTTAATTTTATTAGATTTATAATTAACGGAAAAACGCGAATAAAATAGCATTTCATGTAATTGATAAAAACCACATTCAATTGCACTGTTAAACCTATGGTAGAAAATTGACAATTTAAATGTTACAGTTTGCAAATTTTTAGAGTATAATGAGCACAAATTAATATGGTCACTGATTTTTAGTGAAAATATTTTATAATAAATTCCATTATGGTTATTGGGACTAATCTTTCTTATACAACTTTAAAATTCGCCTTAATTAATTGTGGTAAAATTTTAATAAAATTAATGTAAAGACAAACCCTTAAACCCTTTACATAACACAAACCCTTCAATTTTGTAAACAAAATTGGCAAAAAATCACATGTGGTATTTTTAACCATAATTCAGTTATGAATAATGTGGTTTATAGAATTGTTCGGCTATCCCCTCCCGCCGGCCTCCACCCGCTCTATGGAAATCTATTATACTTATATTAAATATATGCACAATACTAATCTATTCTTTAAATACTACCCAAATTGTGGTTATCAAGTAGCATCGCTGCGCTGATATTTGTTTATATCAGTAGTAGTCATAAATTATGTCGTTATTACTGATAGGCTTATAAAAAATCATAATCCGAATTAAAATGTAAAGCTAATGGCTGTCATTAATGCCCTGTTCCTTAACTTATTAAAGATTCATCATATTTATTAAGGTGCAGACATGTTATACAAATAGACGTGAAGCACTTACATATTCATTAATTCGTGTTTATATTGAGATCCTTTTAATATTAGAAAATATGAGAAACTTTGAAAATACTTGTGTTTACTAACGAAGTATTGATTGCTATAAAATCCATTTAATATTCCTTTCCATTCTTTAAAAAATATATTGTTATGCAGAAAAGCAATCTTCCCGTCAATCATATTGCGGATTATTGTATTCTTGTATATGTCTCTAATATCGTATGTTTTATTCATTATTCTCTCGTATTTCTCATGTTTTGCAATGAGTGCATTTGCGGTGTCATTAAATTGTGGTGAATTTTCTGCAATAAATCGCATAAAACCTTTTCTTAACACAACATTCATTGTATTGTCATTTAAAATATCTTCAATTGTGTTCACTTCGTTATTCGGTATGGATATATTAAATCATACATATTATTGCAATCATAATAATTCATCTACTACTCCTCTAATTATCAAGCACATTGTAAATATCACAGTATTGAAACTTATTGCTAAATATTAAATCTAAACCATTTATCAAATTAATTATCAGGGAAAGTTACGTGGTATGGATTTATTATTAAGAACATACATTTTGTGCAAACTCAAAATACCCATTCAATTTACACAAACTAACAAGGTAATGTATAGTTTATTGTAATATTGTATCAAAATAAAAATTGTGAAAATTGTTCGAGTTAATTTTTCTAAGAATTAGTTCAAGCATTTCATAGAAATTTCGTTAAAATAAATATAAAGTATACATCAAAAGTAAAATTAATTAAAATGTTTTTCAATTGCTTTGAAAAATTTGTTACAATTGATTTCTTTTCTTATACAAAATGGTATTTTATTGAATAGTTTTACGGAATAGTCAAATAAATGTTTGTCTGGTTTATTTATTCTATTTATGTGTTTTTTACAAATAATTCCATGTCTTGATATCTCGTAAAATTCAATACAATTTATATTTAATGTATATAACCACATCATATTCAATGTCCAACTCTGACCGATGCCTGAACTGTGGCCACTTAATTATCGGTAGTCAACCCGATTGGCGACCTGTGTTCGTTGTGTTCACATTTGATTCCCGTTATAATTAATGTCGTGATAACTGCTCTAAACTGTTGTCGGATAACCAATAGTGAACAGCAATAACCAAATCATAACTTCAAACATATCTATTGTAAGAATATTTTCATTCCAAAAATATGCTTATTTTTGGTAAATAATTTTGAGCTAAATTTTAGAAAATAATCTCGACTGACACATTTAAATAATTTTCATGTCCAATTATCGACCAATTAAAGACCAATTATCCGATCTTTATGAAACTTGGTTTTCGGTGCTTAGGAATGTTAACTTATATTACAAAATTAATTTAACTATCCTAGCTACACTACAGAGGTTTATAAAATGAGTATATGGGCACTTTTCTAATTAATTTTCTCAGCAATTACTAATATTAATTAATTGATTTTTGCGTCGAATGATAGTCCAAACGTTTATGTATTTTATAAATCAGTCTAAACCATGGTTAAATAATTTGTTAATTTTATTTTGTAAATATTCTTTTTGATCAACTTTTCAAACATTTAAAGCCCATGTTATATGCCCATAGAGATTTGAATACTGTTAATTTTAGCATTTTCAAGATTCTAAATTAGCCCTAAATTTGTTATATATGATTGTTATAAATTGATTCTAGCTTAAATTTTGTAGATATATGATATATTAATAATTTATATGCAAATTCGCATCAAATGGAACTTTGGTTTTATAATTATCTACATCTTTGGCCAGTTTGTCCGTAAAAGATCACAAATGGTATACTAAAGGTTCGGGTCAATTGCTGGCCAACCAGTAATTGTATTTTTATTAATAATTATATCAATCAAGAGATGGTTATATGATGTTCAAAATGATATATATAAAGATTGTCTATCATACATATTTACAGAGAAAATTAATTAGAAAAGTGCCCATAAACTCATTTTATAAACCTCTGTAGAAGTGCCGTAGGACTAACATAAGACTAACATAATCTTATATCAGGTGATCCAATATTTATTCGGTTTTAATAATAATTTTCTTTGTTATTAATCTTATTTAGTTTGTGTGCCAATAGACTACAAACATTATTTCTGTAGACTTAGCATTACTTATGTTACACCTATATCACAGACTTACACTATAATCTTATAGAAATACATTGTAAAGCATTAGTCCCATAGATTTTATATTATCCATAAGCTAAACATTACCCATAGACTTAATATTACCCATAGACTTAGCATTGCCTATATTAAATTTATGTCGTAGACTTAAGCTGTAATCACATAGAAACTAATGTTAAATCATTCTTCCATAGACTTAACGTCAGTCCCATATAATTAACATGGAGAAAAACTACCATTTCCCATCATATTTCGTTTTTTCATAGAAAATAACCTCCTATAGAATTAGCATTACCCATAGGATTCTATTAGCTCATGTTAAGTCCATTAAAAAAGCCCCATAAGATTAGCATTAACCATGTTAAGTCTGTCGTAGAATTAACATGCAATCCCATGTTTATTCCCATAAGGTGAGGGGGTCGGGGAGGGGTAACCGAACAATCCTATAAACCACAATATTAATATCTGAATTGTTGTTAAAAATCTGTTGTGAACCGAGTGTTGTTTAGTCTGATATTACTTATGTCAATAGCGGTTACCAAATTTTTATTTCATTTGTAGTCTAACAATGGAGGGCCACATGCTGAGATAACTGGATTTAGACAAAATTTACATTTTCTGTTAGTATGCGGCAAAAAAAATTATACGTATTTTTTTGTTTGGGCTGATACTGATTTCATATCAATAGCGCAAAATCTATCGGGCATCTGTTCGCATAAAAACCTGTTTCAAATGTAAACAAACTATGTTTCAACATATAAAACCATATTTTATGGTTCTTGTTGTGGAATTATGCTAGTAAAATTCACATTTGTACAATAGAAAAAGCAAATGTTATTTAAATTTAGAAATTAGTACATATAAATATTCTTGTGACTACCAAGTGAAAATTTATTTAACCTTCTGGCACAACAGATCCTAGACTTTCCGTTATTTGATTTTCAAACTCTCGGTAAAAATCAGCCTTAGATATCAGTGCCGAAAAATTCCAGGAATGCCTCAATCAAACATTTGAGCAAATAATGAATTAACCAAAACTTTATGATCATATCTGGTGTCCGAGTAATTGAATTTTAAAGAGAGGTCACTTCAAAAAGTCTACCAGTGTTGTAGACATGTAATTTTTATCGCTCTTAACAAATCAGTGCTTTTTCTGTAAAGCGGAGCTGTGAATGCAGTGTCATATCTCTTCCAAGCACTACCTCTCCACTTCATTGTATTAACTTTGTGAAAACGATGTGAAAACTCAAGTTACGTGGGTACAAAGCTATGCATAGCGTACCCTCCGCTTCACTATCGCTCTGTGCTATTAGTGCGCAAACGCTACTACACATGACTCCATAGAGTTATAGCAGCAGTAAATTGTTACAGGCATACAACACTGGAACGAAAACGTTCCGACGCAGGTACTGCCACCGCTATGCATTGAGTGCTTGGATTATTATTGAGTATTGGAGTTTACAATATAGATGTACTAAAATACTCTACATACGTATGTTTTAGAGTTTTTGAAAATAACCTAATATCTAACGTGTATAATATATCTATGCATATCTGTCGATTGAAAAAAACTAATGCAATGTAAGCTATGAAACAAAATTTAGTAGACTTACGTTATGTTTTATATGTTTGAGAGTTATTATAAAATAAACTAATATTTACTGTGTTTAATATATCTATGAATGTCTGTAAATTGAAAAAACTAATGCAATGTAAGCTATGAAACAAATACAGTACACGCACGTTATGTTTCATATTTGTCAATAGATGTGGTTTTGTATTAGCAGTGAATGATGTGAATTACATATATATCTAATGGTTGGCGTAATAATTAATATGGACAATTATCATTTAGCTATACGTTTAAAAATGAATCAGTAAATTGTTAATATGTGAACAAAAATATTAATAAACTGACCATGATGCAATTATTGAATTTATTATTGTTAAACATTTTGTAGCCCTTCATTGGCGTACCTGAGTTATAGTGACTACCAGGCAAGAAAGGAGAATGTAAAATATTCTATGTTAATTTGGCTAAAAAATAATTTTTGTTTAACCCTCGAGAAAAAAGTTGTCTAAATTGTATCTTGGCCGATTATTGGATCAAAGTTAATTTAATGCGATATTTTTTATTATACTAAACATATTTTAAATTTGAATGCAAATAATACACACCAGATGACAATCTGGCCTCGAATTCGGCCATAGTGGCCACTATTTTCGGTAAATATAAACCTATTGAAAATTAACATATGATATATGAAATCAATGTTTTTGAAACATATGAAATATTTTTTGAGTAATATAACTTTAAATTACTTCCTATGTAAAGTGTAATGTGATTTAATGTGACGTTATATTAATGTGATTTTAAAAAATGAATGACATTTTTGATATTTTAAAATATGTTCCAAAGAATATTAGACAAAATATTACAAAATTACATGTATTTAGTGATTATTATAGTAATAACGAGAAGAACAAATTATTTGTGAAAACTATGATGTAGTCTATGGTTATGGTAAAAATAGTGCGGCGTGTTTGGGTTTGGGACACAATGATAAAAAATCATCGCCAAAAGTTATACCAGAATTATGTAATCAAAACATACAATACTTTGTCAATGGAAAGTATTTTGTGTTAGCAGTGAATTATAGGAATGTGATATACATTTGGGGCATAAATCACTGTGGTCAATTGGCAAAGGGTGACACAAACGATTACAATGATTTTTTTAGGTCAATAAAAATAAAGTATTTTCGATATAAAACTATTGTTCAAATCAGTTGTGGTTCATATCACACATTGGTTTTCACCGGCGATGGCCAGGTGTATACCTGGGGTGGCGAAGATCATGGTCAATTTGGCTGTAAAACTAATCAGAATAAATATATGTGTTCACCAATTGAAATAGAATTTGGTAGTACAGTCGAACATGGATATAATATACAGGTGAAATTTTCAAAAAGTGGGGATAATAATGAAAAGTTGATTATAATGAGACTAATTTAACATTGTGTGAATGAATAATGATTTCAAAATGTGGGAATAGTAATGATTTGGGGATACTATTGAGTGTATATTATATCCATTCTCGACTGTAATTATAAAACACAATCCGTGTATTGTTGTTATTACTCTTCGTTTGCCATCACATCCGACGGACATGTCTTCAGTTTGGATGGAAATTCTTACGACGATTTGGGAATCGATATACCAGACGATGAAGTAATAAAACCCCGATTGATGTCAACCATAAGTGGTTTGAAAACAATCAGTTTTACAGAATGTTGTGCTTATTTTCACACAACAAATCATTTATATTTTTGTGGAAAATATTATGAAAATAAGAAAAAAATGTTTCAAAACACTCCGAAACAAATATTATGTGAATATAATTTTCAAGAATTACAACAAATTCATTCGTGGATTAAAAAATCAAATAATACATCAATTAATGTTTTAATTAACAATAAAATCTATGAGATATCAAATGAACACAAAATAATTGAAACAAATTATGGTAACTTTATTGAGTTTTACGCCAATAAATATGAATTGACTTATAATACAATTGATTTGAAAGAAATCAATGAAAAAACAATATTAACATCAAATGAAAGTGAAAATAAAACTCGTGATAATTTAAATGACAAATCAAGTGATGGTAATAATGAAACACAAATCGAGGACTTAATACAACCAATGGCCAGTCATAGCATAGATGGATGTACTGTCGGATCAGAAGATAGTGGTAAATTTATTACAATCTTATTTTTAATTGTCAAAAGTTTAATATATTATTATTATCCAAACTATAGCGTGCTTTACAGATAATAACACAGAATTATACCAAAACTTTTACTCGGATCAGTTTGAAGAGTTATCACTGATAGGTAGGGGTGGGTTCGGCACAGTGTATAAAGTGAGACATAAATTAGACGGTGAAGTGTACGCCATTAAAATTGTCAATTTTCGAGGTAAATCTATCACATTGTATTATCATTTATACATTATTGAAATTTTATTATATGTTTTTAGTGACAAATAATGATTACAAACAGCGAGTATTAAATGAAGTGAAATGTTTGGCAAAAGTGCGCTCACAATATGTGGTACAGTTAGGGTGACCAACCGTCCTCTATTACAGAGGATTGTCCTCTATTTGGATACTGTACTTTAAAAATTTACTATGAAAAACAATGTTAAAACTTGTGTCCTCTATTTATCATAAATTATTATTGTATGTTTCCCTGTATGTCCTCTAAAACTCTTTGTAATGTCCTCTTTACCCAAAATGAAAGTTGGTCACCCTAGGTACAGTATCACAACTCATGGCTCGACAACAATAGCACTCAACTGTACATTCAGATGGAGTATTGCCCGCAAAGTCTACGCAAAGTACTGTCGGCCAAAGCGCTGGCATTTGGCAGACAATCGTGTGAACCGATAAAACCATTAGAATATTTTATTTGGTGTGAAATATTCAAAGAGCTCTTAGAATGCGTGCAGTATTTGCATAAAAGTAGACCTCAGATAATACATCGCGATCTCAATCCGGACAACATATTAGTAATTGAAAATACAACTTGTGATAATAATAACCACCGGTTCATTAAACTGTGTGACTTTGGTCTGGCTACTTTGCACGACCCGGAGCTACACTATAGGACTAAGGATAAGCATACGGGCGATGTCGGGACAGTACGGTACCAAGCACCCGAAATAGCAAATAAAAATTATGGTCATAAATCTGATATGTATAGCTTGGCTATAGTAGGGGGCGAGTTGTTTGATCTGGATTTATATTCAAGGTATTATTACATAATTTAATATTTGTGTTCAGTTTAAACTATAATTATTTAATTTCTATATTTCATGTAGAAAATTAGCCACATATCCGAACGATCACGTGCTAAACGGACCGGTAGTTTGTTTGCATCGTATGTTGCAGTCAATGATGTCGACTCCCATATGGGATGATAGGCCTGAGTGTCGTGAAGTGTTGGCCAAACATAACGAGTGGTCTATCGATAAGAATGTTATCGCGAATCACAAGGAATTCATTTCAGTGTTAAATACACTTAAATCTAATGTTAATTCAGTTTTCTATGAGATTATGTTTCGCAAAACACTATAATATATAACTTATCAGTAAATTTAAATGTCAATTACTCATCACTCCAAACCTCTAATTGATTTAATTATCTATTTATTTATAAAATCAAAGATAAAAATTAATATTTATTGTAATGTATTTTTTTTTTTGAATATCAATTCCGAATAATTATAATTCAAATTAAAACAAATAAATTACACAAAACAATGTAACATTTAATTCAATACTGAATGTAAAAGGGCAGCAATAATAATATTACATTTAAAAAACGTTTAAAATTAGCAAAATATTAATTAATTTAACAATAAATTTCTTAAAACAGATCGATATCAACAAATTATATATGCTTTGAATATATACAGTATTTATCATTATGTCTATGTTTGTGATTTAAAAATTTTAAATTAGAATAATTTGCAAATTACTATAATGTTTGTGAATCCAGGACTTTAAGCATCATATTTTCAATCCAGTTTAAGTTTTTCTATTTTCAGTTCAAGTGTGGCTTTTATTTTGGGCGGACAGTGAACGGCAATGCCGTCGACTGACACACGACTACCCGTCCGCTCACCACAAATGAATACAGCGGTCAAAGCCCTGCCGTAGACACAGCCGGTGTCCAAACCGGTGGCGAATTGAGTCAATTGTAGGTTCCGTTTGGAGTCGTGTCCGAAGTAGATGTGTTGCGGACCCGACCATCTGTTCACCCACTCCTCACCCATCGTATCCCTAACTGTGGCCCGAAGTATATTGTGGTCATCGGTATAGACATTGCGCATACGGACCATATCGTTGACACTTTGATTAGCGAGTTTCTGGTTGGGAACAACACCCGCGTGAACTACCAGTGCGTTAAGAGTGGGTATACTTATAGTGTACGGCATACCAATCAAATACTGGACATGATTTTGTGACAACTCTTGCATCCATAGATTTTTTTGTTTAATTTTGCCGCTATTTTTGTACTTCAGATACGCGGCGATCACTATTTCGTCGTGATTTCCCCGAACCGAACGACACGTATCATTATTTTGGATCAAATAGTCCAACACTTGGATATTCTTCGGCCCCTTATTCACCAAATCGCCCACAAATAGCTTCAGAACGCGATTGTTGTCCGCATTCTTCCGGTTACAAATCGTGCGCTTATTATTGACAGCACTGTTATTCTTGTTGTGGATTTGATCCAAGAGTTGTATCAACTCGTCATAACATCCGTGAACGTCGCCAATCACCACAACCTCTTTGAATCGTTTGATAAACTGTTTGTTGAGTATTTGGTGTCGTATCGGCGGTGAGTGACTACACGTGGCCAACGGGTTTTTGGTGTAATTTTTGTTGTCAATCATATTTTGATAAATTGTTATCAGTTAATATAAGAATGCGTTGAATTATAATGTTATCTAACAATGTTTACGATAATTATTAAATTATTAACGAAATGTTTCAAACACTTTATTTTTAGTTTTACTTTTGGTTGAGTTTTAATACTTTTAATTCAAACTTATTTTAAATATGATAACTAATCATACATGTATGATTGTCACGTACATTACTATTACACTTTTAATCAAATAATATTTATTTCAAGCAAATAAATCTTGTCTGACGTTAATTTGCAATATCTTATTCAAATACCGATACACTTATAATGAAAAATAAATTGTCAATTATTTACAACATTAATCAAAAAATAAACTAATTGTGTTAAACAAACATAAAACTTGTTGATTAAATACCACTAATGTTTATCATCACTGATTTAAATAGCAATACTGTAAAAGAATGCGTTGAATTATAATGATATCTAACAAGGTTGTGAGTATCCAAAGTTCTAGCTCTTTATATGCAATATTTTCTTATCAACAAATTTAATGTTAATAAAGACATAAATATACAGATTATGTAATTATAATTGATTTATATAATTTGTGTGGCCGGGGCAAGGAAATGTTGCCGCAAAATATCCGTAACAAAAGTTTACATAATATATGGTTATTATTAGATACCAATTGTAGACAGAATTTTGTTTCCTTACATTTTGTCATTTTCTGTGTTTACGTTTAATTTAGTATATCTTTCACTTCAAAAATGCTGATTCGGCCGACTATTTGATTGACACAAATGTTTTATTATCTAGATAAGTTATAAACGTTTGTATTGTGTATTGCATTACAAGAGTAGTATTGAATATCTGACCGAAACGGACACTTTGGCGATGTGTGGGAATACATCCCTCCCGTTGTCACTCATTTTAGGTACTTTTATAAGATATAACTCGCCGTCTGGTGTGACGACAGGCTATCCATCCATCATAAAGTATTTTATCACTTATTAAACTCTATTAATTAAGAATAAATGTAAATAACTATGAATTAAACATAATGTAATTATTGAGTTAATACATACTAACTATGTATTGAATGGTATGATAATATTTGTAGTCGAAGTCAATACATTAAAAATGTATAAATTGTTTTGCGAATCGTTATGAAGTAATCCATTGCTGGAAATCCAGGTGCCATTAAAGAGGCGGTCACTTAATTCAGCCGACATATAGTCATTGAAAGTGATGCCCCGTTTGAACGACTGTGTGATTGGCTTTTGATCGGTAATAATGTCCCCAAAAGTGTGTCCATCAGATACTTTGCGCAAAGTATTGTTATACATGTGAATTGTGGACACGATTTGTTTCATTTGGATCTCAATTTTTGCGTTCTCGCCGTCAGTATCGATGATCTCGTCGTAAAATATAGCGAACGCCACAAACGCTATACTTATGCACATTAAGGCCATCATCGATAGGACTCACAAATAGCGACACTTTTTCTGTACATAAAATGATACTATAATACCGATTTGTTATTAAAAGTTTATTTTATAATAATAATTATAATAATAGTTACAATTAGCTTTGAATCGTTTATGATTGGGTTCATTGTACCATAAAATATGATAGCTTTAAAAATACTGAATTAGAAAATGAATAGGAATTTCAATTCAATTATCATTTTACTGCTTAATTAAAACTTATACATAATGTACAAAACTTATCTACATTTTAATGGCGTATAAAACCATCAATATATAAGTTGTAGATATAAAGGGTGATAGAAATGAGACAATCAAATGGTTAGGGATAGGAATCTAAGAACTCACCAATTGGTGTCGGCACAGGTGTGTTGTCGTTGTAGTCAATCCATTGCCGGTGTTGTCAACGGAATCGTTACTGTTATTCACGCCATAAGTGCTGTTCATATTTCGACTCCAAGTGATCGACACATTAATTATTTATTCAAATATTTAATTAATTATCTATTTTTCAATAAATAGTTAGGAATAGTAATATAGAAATAATTTTTGCTACCCAGATGTTTGTTTTAATTTTATTAACTTTCTTAATACTGTAGTAATTTATACAAATGTGTATATTTTTTGTACTAATTTAAAATTATAAATAAAATCAATGATATCTATTGTGAGCGCAAAATTTTTGCGACGTTATATAAACATTTGTAACGTATACTACAGCACAGCACAGCACTACTACAGCACTACATTTACATGGCTCACAGCCACTGTAGTAGTGCTGTAGTCG
>CAJPIZ010000782.1:0-20809 GCA_905368565.1 Medioppia subpectinata | reverse complement strand
TTTAAAATCTTTGATGCATTTCACGAATTGTGGTTAACGTATAGCATCGCTGTGTGATCCTTGTTTATTTTAAAAGTTACATGAGCATATTTTAAAACAAAATTATTGGGTCATGTTTTTAAATATTTAAAATATTTGCAATTAGACTAGAGCATCTGCCCGTACATTAACAATCATGAAGCACATCACCTGCACACTAGGAACTGTATTAACAGTGATAAACAAATTTAATCAGGTTAGGTCGTTTTCTATCATGCTCTTATATATAAAAAATCAATTTTTAATTGTTATAGGTCATTGATCGTTATATCCAAGTGTTTATTGTAAGTTTGATTAATATTTAATTCTAATTTAATTATAGACAGATGCATCTTTGGAAGAAACTTTCCCTAGTGCAATAACAATTGGCTACCATGGTATTCCTTCTACTGAAGTTAATGTGATTGAAATAATAAGTGGATTAAAATCAACGAGAATTAAATCTTATTATAAATTTATTGAGATTTTTTCTCACGAGGTATTATTCAATACTATATGTTTTAATATTCATATTGTGAACAATACATTAATTAATTTTTACCTATACATATTATTAAAATTATAGTTTATTGTATTATTTTGTTACCACATTGCCATTTAAATTGTAACCATAATTTATTTATCAATAATGTGGTTTATAAAAACGCTAGGCTACCACTCCCCTCCCCATGCCCTCAACTTTTGAGATTTAATATGGATTACAGTTTAAGTCTATAGCATAAAATTAAAATGGCCAATTTTAAGTTTATAACAATGCTATTTTTATGGATAATGTTATCACTATGGGACTAATGCTAATTCTATGGCGAGTCATTCTTAATAAATACATAATGCTGATTTTTTTGAAAAATACATGAATTTAGCTTAACGTTTAATATTGTTGTGTGATTCATGTTTAAACATAGGTATGGTTTTATCTTATTTTACTTACCATTTGTATATCGGTCACAATTATGTTTACAGCCAACCTGTCATTCATGGATATAATATTTGAAATGATTAGAATACTGACCAAACAATCATTAAATCTATTTATAATTGCATCAAAGGCGGTGAAAGTTAAATATTTATATTGTTGGGATCATGAGAAAGAATCACAATAATCCCCCTTTTATCAGTTCCCTCCCCACAGTCATGGGTTTTAATCCATAAATACTGTGATAAAAGCATGTGCTTGTATGTAAGTATTTGTAAGTTTCATTAAGTCTTGTGATTTCATTCAAGTAATACTTAAATTCACTAAACAGACAAAAAAGTGTTTAAAAGTGTTTTATTGAAGAGTATTTATGGGTTGAATCTAAGATTATATTAATTGGACATTCAATTGGCTGTTATATAATTTTAGAATTATTAAATCGATACGAAAATATTCGTTCAAAAGTATATTAAAAGTTATTTAAATTATTTATATCAAGTGATTGTTATTAAAATTAAAATGAATAACAATAAAAGACCCGGAAGTGGGAAATATATCGGATCTGAATTGAAGAAAATAATGACTGAACAATACCATAAAGGTCTTTCGAATAAAAAGACTAATCCAAAGAAGACAAAAACCAAAGCCATTTATGATGTCGTGGATCTCACCCATAGAAGTCCGTCAGCAATACGGAAAATAATCAGGTAATAGTCTCGCAAATCATCTATTTTCTCAATAAAAATTTTATGTCAAAAAATTTCCCGACGTGGATCTATATATGTGTGAAGTTTCAATATTATCACCTCAATGGTTCCAGAGTAATCGCAAATCTAACTCGGTCTAATTTTATAGGAACGGATGTGCGTCTCCAAAGAAGACCAAAGACAGACAACCAGTTTATACATGGAATGATAGGGATATTTTAATCATTGATAATATGATTAAATTTTTTTATAGTTTGCATATAACACCAACAATGAAAGATGTGTACTATTGTTTAAAAAATCAAACAATACAAGAGCTTTCGTTTATACAGTGTTCTTATCCAACATTTGTTAGAGTACTAAGAAATATTGGTAAGTTTTATATAGTGTACTTTTGTTTTGTACACTTTACAGATGTTTGGTCCAAACTATACATTATAAATAACTTGTGATAACAATTAGAATAGCAAATGAATCACTAAAAGTCTTTCTGTACACTAACCAGAGGTTCACTATAAATGAAATTCACTCTAATATTAATATAATTTATTTTTTGTTTTAAGGTTATATGAAACAAAGTACTCTAAAAATGATTAGAGAAGAAAGAATCAGATCATCGTATATAACACATCTCCGCAAAAAATATTTAATGAAAAAACGTCTATTAGAAAAATTTTATGATTTCATATATTTAGATGAAACTTTTATCCATAAAAATATATGCAATAAATCAGTTCTAACACCATTAAATGGACAAACATCTCTGAAAATGCCTGTTGGTAAGTAATAACTATATTATACGTAACGTTTATAATGAATACTTGAAAAAACACCTTGGTGAATCAATAACCACGTCATGTTTATAATATTCCCCGTTTCAACCTAAACCCTTTTAATCTATATTATTTTAAGGTAAAGGCGACCGATATTCCATAATATATGCCGGTGGAATTGAAGGATTTGTTGAGGGATCTCTGTTTTTGAGACACCAAAAAGAAGGAGAAATCAATGGTCAAACGTTCGAGAAATGGCTAGACGAACAATTATTGCCAAACATTAAGCACAAAAGTGTAATTGTGCTGGATAATGCCAGCACACATTCAAGATTAATTGAAAAAGGTATTGTGTTATACCCGAAGCCGAGTTTAGCTCATGAGTCGAGAAGTGGGTGTTTGACGGGACGACTGATTTGATAAACACTTGTTATCCAAAGTCAATGCAATTCACGAAACACTTGAGAGACGACAAAGAAATCAGTAAACTATACGCCGTTAGATACCCAATTATAATTATTATTATTTCTAAAATTAGGTCCGATAACATCGTGGACTAAACAAAAAATAATTGATTGGCTAAACGATAGAAATATTGAATATGATAATAAAGCGACTAAAACTGTTTTATTATCAATCGCTAAAACAAATTATAAAGGCAATCAATATATTGTTGATGAGATCATTAGAAAGCATGGTCACATCCCTTTAAGACTCCCTCCATATTGTTGTGAGGTAAGTAAATTTACCTTGTTTTTACCCCTCTATAGTTTTAACTACCCTCCCACCCCCTATTGTATGCAAATACCTATTGTAACGCTGTTTTCTAATTTACTATTTACATCCAAATGTATTATTCATTGATTTTTAGTTGAATCCAATTGAGCAAATTTGGGCCGAATGGAAGCGATTAATTCAGTTCCAAAACTTAAACAGAAGTCGAACTGAATTTGAAACATTGATGAAAAATGCTTTCAAATTGATAACACCGAGTTATTGGGAAAAATGTTGTCGACATTTGGTTAAAGTCGAATCAAAATTTACAGTTTCTGATAATTTAGTCAATTCAGGCTATAAATATGAAGCAATAACTTTGATTTGATCCCATATTAAGACTTCCTCCGTATATCCAAAACATTACTGGTTTTATTTCAGTCACATTTGTTGTCCATATGTTAAGCACCAAACAATAAATCATATTTACTGTAAATTTAATGCTTAATTTTTATTTATTTATAAAACTTATACAATAGTAAATAAATAGACGTTATTTATACTCTTTATGCCACGCCTTGTTGTTTTGCGTCAGAAAACTTAATAATATTGTGATTCTTTCTCATGATCCCAACAATATATATATTTCATATCTGTCTTAAATGGATTAATATTGACAATAACATTTTGCAATGCCGTACTAGATGTATACTTCAACATTCAATATGTTCCAATAGTAAATACATTGAATGACATTGTAAACATACAAGATTTGCATATGTTGGTCGACGCGTATCAATTGAATCTAATTAAAAATGAATCAATTGATAATAATACAATTAGTCACATATTAGATAAACATGAAAAATATGAAATAAAATTAAATAAATCACTAAAGTTTAAAGATTTAATTGATGATGTGAATATATTTGAGGACATTGCTTATGGTAATGCCGCCGCTTTGACCAACAGTTATATAGTGGAATTATTTAATAGAAAATATCATAGTTACAAACATTTATATTCTATTAGTGATTTTAAATACCGTCGAATCAGTGGATTTTATATTGTTCGAAAAAAACATAAACTATCCGATAAATTAATTAATATGTAAGTATAATGACCAGTTATAAATTATCATAATAATTTTAATTATTGAAATAACTATATTTACACATTGAAATACATTGCATTTTTTAAAATAAAATATTAATTTAATTTATCAATTAATTTGAATTATTTTAATTTTAGGTATAAACGAATTATAATGGCGGGTTTATTAAAACGTGAAATGTTAGTTGATACATTTATTAATCGGATAAATATCCCAAAAAACCAAAAATGGTTTTTAAATAACATTCAAATAAATAAACAACAATTATTACGACATAACACTAGAAGATATGTTTAGTAATGCATTCTTGTTATTACTCACCGGACATTTCATTGCAATCAATGTTTGTATTATTGAATATATTATTGCATTTATTGTTTTATTACATATAATTTACAATACAGTGAATACTCGATATAGTGTTTAAGCAGTTGAAGAAGTTTTTAAGACACTATGTCGAATAAACACTATATAGAATGTGTGTAGAATAGTAGTGAAAATACGTGTATATACTGTTAAAAATGAAATAATCATTTATTTCGATTGTTTGAGGTTTTTGAGGTAGCGATTTTATATTTGTTTATCAATTTAAATAAAACCTTCTCATTTTAAATCATTACAAGATAAAAAATTATTTCCTCATACCATAAAACACTATACAGAGCGTAAAAATAGTCAAATATAACCAAAAATAGGAAGATTTTGGGCACTATATTGAGAGTCAATATATCGAGTTTAAATAACAGTGGCCGCAAAAAGTCCGGTAAGCATGATACATTTACTATATTTTGCTTTTTGTATATATATTTCTATTATTTAAACAAGCTAAAAATATATAAAAGTTTATTTCAAAGTTAGTAGCATTTAAACAATATAAATTAAAGTGATAAATAATGAAAGTATTGATTGCATAGTAAATAGTATTGATTTAATAAATTACAAAAATCATAGTATGTTATCATATTTTAAATAATTATATTGTGAAAAAATCTTTAACTTATAATTTGAAAATAAAATGTTTGTAATAAAAATTTCTTAACGCCCATCCGTGGGCTCAAACCAACGACCGCATCAACTATTTACGCTAGTTATTTACGTTGTGAGTGTAAATTACATTGTAAGGTATAACTGCATTCACTATCTATTACCATAATCAATGTGCAATTATAAATACCTTATTTAAAGGAATAAGTTATTTTTATCTATGTTTACCAAATCTGTAACGAGAATAACAAATATATTAAAAGTAAAAGCTCCATAAATAAATACCTGATTACTTGATAAAAATAACCTAAATCCTTATTAAAATCTATGTTTACCAAAACGAATAAATAAATTTGTTGTATAAATGAATCAAACAGGGTCATCCGAGATTAGTCAAAGTGTTGGCCAAACTATATTCACACCTATTGAACAACGAGGTGAGAGATGACAACATCCTGATAACGCTGGGCGCCTATCAGGCCATACACTGCGCGCTGTACGGCCTAATTAACCATGGTGATGAGGTGATCATAATTGATCCGGCCTACGATGCCTATGCCATGATTACTAGGGCTGCTGGCGGTGTACCCGTGCACACGGCACTCAAACGTACCGATACCTATGGAAATGAAAATAATAATTATATTACCGGTGCTTATGGTTGGCAACTAGACTTCACTGACCTGGAAGCAAAGTTTAATCACAATACCCGGCTTATCATAATTAATACACCCCATAATCCATTGGGAAAGGTAAGCAATCGCTATTATAGCCATATTTGATTTTGCCTGTGCATTTGTTTATCAACTTTTTATTGAAAATGACTTGTTTTTATTTTGTTTTTTTACAAAGATTGTTTTGTTTCGCAATTATTATGTAATTTACTTTAAGAAATTAATTGTTATTTATTTTCAGTGCAAATAATTTTTGTTGTAATAGACTATTGTTTTTTAAATTCAATACTTGTTTATAACATTTACTTTAAGTGTTTGTTAGGTTTTGTTGTTAAAAAGAATGATACAAATGTTTTAATACTAACTAATTTAATAATTTATAAAATGTTTTTACAAAAAAGGTATTCACGGCATCAGAATTGTCACGAATCGGAGAGTTATGTCAAAAATACGATACAATCGCTATCATGGATGAGGTGTACGAATGGCTTACCTATGATAACAACACACATTTTAGACTTGGTTAAAAACCCACATAAATTATTAATAGCATACATAATACTAACCATGTTTAATCGCACCAAAATAAAATCACCAATAGCATCGATGCCAGGCATGTACGAGCGCACAGTGACCATCGGCAGTCTGGGCAAGGCGTTCAACGTGACCGGTTGGCGGTGCGGTTGGGCCATCACTGGGCACCCGGGCATTAGACACGCGCTAACACTGGCCCATGTGGTCAGCGTATACTGTTGTCCCACACCTATCCAAGAGGCCGCAGCCAGGGCGTTTGAAATTGAGCTTGTTAAACTCCAGCTCAATCACGTGGACAGTATGTATTGGACACAACTGTGCGCACTGATGGACAAAAAGCGAACACTGATGTACGACATGTTGACAAACATGGGTTTGAAGCCAATGGCGCCCGAAGGGAGCTATTATATGGTGGCCGACTGTCGGGCACTCATAGAGAGGTTAGATTTGACCGCCTATTACGATAAGAGGGGCAAAACATCTGAGTTTGTCCGGTGGCTGTCCGCCCGGGGCGTACAGGCGGTGCCGTTGACTGTGTTTTATAGTACGGCTAATAAGCAATTGGGTGAAGGATTGGTAAGGTTTTGCTTTATTAAAAGCGATGAAACTCTAGCTAAGGCTAAGATTGTGTTGACAGGTATTAATAATGAGCTTGGTGGTAATAAGGAGTTTGATTTGGGTCGTCAGCGTTAGTTTGGGTTATTTATTTGCATTATTGCTGTATTCAAGTTTTAAATCTTTATTAAATATTTTACTTACAGAGATATAAATGTGATATATATTTTTAATTAAGTTTTTATTAAAAAACGAAATTTATTGTCAATGTATTAATTAAGTTTACAATAAATTTATTAAACAAAATTAACGAATAAATAAAATTACAACACATTTTCTTGTATAATAACCATTCACACTAAATACAATTTGTTGAAGATAAAATATAATTTACAAATATGAGCGTGGCAAGTTTTTGGCAAATGCCTCGCGAGCCGCTACAGCCAAGTGCTGATACATATCGGGGCCAGTCTTTTGGCACATGTCATAGAAAGAGCCCTTTTTCTCGAGTAGACTGTGCGGGGCGTCAAACTCTAGAAGTCGCCCGGCGTCGAGTACCTAGCACAAAAAACATTTTTAATTAATACCAATAAACTATAGTAATAATTTATATTAATTAATCAAAATATCAATTACAAGACAATAACTATACAAATGATTCTACAAAAAATACTAACCATAACTCTATCGCAATCGATAATAGTGTTAAGCCTATGGGCTATCGTAAGTACAGTGCAGTCGTGAAAGTGAGTCCTAATACTCGTCTGTATGAGTGCATCGGTTTGGTGGTCAACATTAGCGGTCGCCTCGTCGAGCACTAGTACCCTATTGTGGCGGAGTATAGCCCGGGCTAAGCACACCAATTGGCGCTGACCTACACTGAAATTAGCGCCCCCTTCGCTGAGCTCGGCGTCCAGCCGTCCGGGCAGCTCATCCACAACCGCCCGGAGCTGCACCTCTTCTAGAGCCGCCCACATCTCGGGGTCCGAGTACTGGCCAAAGGGGTCCAAATTGCGGCGCATTGTCCCCGAAAACACCACCGGTTCCTGAGGTATGATTGCCAGCGCCCGACGCAAGTCATGCAAACCAATGCTTTTGGTGTCCACACCATCGATGACTATACGACCCGTGGGCTCAACCATACGGAACAGCGCCGATATGACAGACGACTTGCCCGCACCCGTCCGGCCAACGATACCGATCTTCTCGCCGCCCCTTATCTCACACGTGATGTCTTTGAGCACCGGTTTGTCGGGTGCGCTGTCGTAGATGAGCGACATGTGGTCTAAGACAATACCCCCCGTCTGTGGCCACTGAAGGTCGGGTGTGTTGTCTTGAGTGGACCGTAGGTCCGCCTCTTGCGGTAGTTTCGTGTACTCAATGATGCGCTCGACTGAAGTCATCTGACTCTCCAACTCCGCCGACTGTCTCACACCAAACTGTGTCTGACCCGTCAGCATAAGGGCTGGGATGCGAAGCAATTAAAGTCAAAAATTTGATGAAGTATAAATAATTAATTACTCGTTACATATTATATCTAGCAAACTATACCTGATGCAAATGCCAAACCAGCGTTACCACTAGAGATTCCTATGTTTTTGTATACATAAGGCAATTGGTTTATATTGTATTTTGAACCTATTGCTAAATTATGTAAATTATATAATATAATCACCATGTTGGAATGCCATTATAACTGCGGCCACGGCGGCTAAATAGATGACACACAACCAATCGGCAATTAGTCCCAGCGTACGCGACGCTCCCAGCAAAACAAACCAGGTGGCACTATGGTCGTTTTGATAGGTGTAAAACTGGTTACGAAATGCCTGTTGAGCGCCGTACGCCCTGATACTGGCCAACCCGTTAAGTGTGGTGCTTACGTGCGAATACACTGGACTACGAGCTGTATGCAAATATTCATAATTAGATTATTTCTATTTTGATCATGAATGAATAGAGTAATACACTTACTGAGCCCCTCCAACCGTTTAATATCACGTGCAGTTTTAGTGTAAACCCCGCGGACGGCTATTGTCAGCGCAAACAGCACTACACCCGGTATTATTAAATAGGGGTTTATTATAGTCACCACCACTAGTATGCCTATTGCTTGCGATACGGTCTGGTATCATGGTAATAAAATTAATGATAAATAATTAATTTTTTTATTCGCAAAGCTAGCAGCTTCAATTTAATTACCAGATTCAAATCAAATGACGTGGATGGTAACATCTCGTCAATAATACCCAGATCCTTAGTGAAACGATTTAGTATACGACCTGAAACAATACGGGGCACAATATTTCATTGTTAATTATGCTAGGTCATGTTATTTTATTCAATGCGTTTGCTATACCAATGGGATTGTTGTCAAACACAGCCATCGGTGCTCTCAATAGCCGTATGAATATAGTGTTGTGCAGACGTTTGGAGGCAATCATACAAATGGCAAACCATGTCATCGACCGGACCATTGTTGACAGCAGTAGCGCCACAATTAGTACCGAGTAAATGATCAGGGCGAAATTATTTTTCTCTTTCGATTGTGTTTCCTCATTGTTAGTCCTATGATTGTCATAATGTTAATTATTATACATGATCAATTAAATTACTATATTAATTATATTATATATCTTAGATACCATTGCATTAGCCATAGATCCGACGCGTGAAAAATGGTCTGCGATATACAGGTGGACAGTATAGTAAGTGTGCCCAGTATTATACCACAGCCGGCTCTGATATATTCCCAGTACACCCGACCCCCGATAGAGCCCACTGTCTGTTGTTCGTCCTGTATTTGTGGCGCCTCCTCCTCCTCCTGGGCCCCGATAACAGACGTCTGTCTCTATGGGTATAACACAAAAATAAATATTATTATGTATTTCAAAAATGAGCTTGGTGTATGGGTTATAAAATTCATTTACAGTAATGGCAGAGCTTTTACGGCGCCGTACACTACGCCTACTGCGGACAGAGTCGGCCCTAACAGTGACCGCCGATTGTTGTGATTTAGTGTCCGTTTCGCTGCACATCGTGTGTACACTCGAGCCCTCGCTTTCGGCCACCACTGCGTCCGCGTCATCGTCGTCGTCGTCGCCGTCGATGAGTGCCATAAAGTCTAACCCTTTGGCCAA
This sequence comes from Medioppia subpectinata, assembly GCA_905368565.1. Classification (NCBI taxonomy): domain Eukaryota; kingdom Metazoa; phylum Arthropoda; class Arachnida; order Sarcoptiformes; family Oppiidae; genus Medioppia; species Medioppia subpectinata. The sequence continues at coordinate 10,659 of CAJPIZ010000782.1, read as the reverse complement.
CAGTTCGTCAAACGTTCCCAAAGCTAAACACTTTCCGTCGTCTAACACAAGGATTTTCGTAGCCTTTCGTATGANATGAGTGCCATAAAGTCTAACCCTTTGGCCAACAGTTCGTCAAACGTTCCCAAAGCTAAACACTTTCCGTCGTCTAACACAAGGATTTTCGTAGCCTTTCGTATGAATTGGATTTGATGTGTGACTAGTATTCGGATTTTGGGCCCCAAGTAGTCCACTATACACCTGACAGAGTGTACAGACAATATGTGATTAGTACAATAATTATTATTATTAAAATACTATGTAAATAACAATCTATAAAAATAGCATCTAATTTTATCCCAAAGACCAATTATCCCATAGGTATTTTTATATTAATGATTGCTATAACATATTTCATGAATAATGTTCGTGTTACAGTTTGTTTTTACACATACAATATTTTATCATTAATTCAGTATTCACTACAGCTCACATTAATGAAAAGTATTAATGTAAAATGGCATTTTACACTGATCAGTAACATTTAATAATATCATTAAATTGTAGAGATATAATAAATATTATGATTTCTAACTTTATAACAGTTGTTTTGTATTTCTATAAGTTAAATGAACTAAATGTATTCATCATTTAAAACATGGTAATGTGTGTAACCTATTTCTCATAATCAGGGTGACTTACTGTTCAAATATATGTTCGGCAACGGCCGCGTCCACAGCCGATAACGGGTCGTCCATAAGGCATATGTCGGCGTTTCTGTACAGAGATCTGTGCGAAAAGGTGTTACATATTATAAGTATACTGTATTTAAACTTTACAATAGTTATTTTAAAAATAAACTAATTTTAGTCACCTTGCTAACGTTATTCTCGCTTTTTGACCACCACTGAGTGACACACCCTTTTCGCCCACTAGTGTCCGATCGCCGAACGGGAATATCTTTAAGTCCCGCTCGAGTGCCGCCACTCGTACCACATCTTTATACCGGCGTTCGTCGTATTCCCGGCCAAACAATATGTTATTTCTGACACTATTGTTGAAACTCCAGGGCTCTTGTGCTGAGTAACTAACGGTGCCATTGATATGAATAGACCCACTCAATAGCTCCAGTTCCCGAAGCAGTGCCATTAACAGTGAGCTCTAATTTAATTAATAAATAAATTAACTAATTTGTATTAATTTATGTAATATGTAGTAGTGTACTTACTTTGCCCGACCCAACAGGACCAATTACCGCCAACAAATCACCAGGTTTTAAGTGTAGTGAGATATTGTCTAGAGTTAGCTTTTTAATGTCCTAATTCAAAAAAAGTGGAAAATATAATATTTTTATTTATTTATTCATTTAATTAAACATGCCTGGTTCCATTTCGCCGTAATATTATTTACATCAACATTAATTGGCCCTGTATAGTTATTATAAATGTTATCTACTACAGGGCTATTTTTATAACCATTTTTACCATTACTCATAAATTGATTTATATTTTTATTTTTATAGCCGCTGTTGACAGGGTCTCTAGGCATCGGCTCTTTTTCATCAAGTTCGAGAAAATCCTAATAATAAGGTATTAAATAAAGTATTTCAAATTACAATTAGACTATATCATTTAAGTTAAATAAACTACCTGTATTCTACGACAAGTGACCAAGAGCTCAGCCCCCTGAGCTATACCCTGGGGGAATATCCATGTTAATGTGATTCGTAGCATATTGAACAGGGCCATTGTGACAAACACACTCTTTGAGCTGAGAGCGTGGCCTAATAGTACATACGTCAGGAAACAGCAAAACAATATGATCTTGGTGGCGATCAGGAATAGTGACAGATTGATTGCTTTTAAATAACACACTTTGCGTATGTCATTCACCTCCAACCTAGAACAATCAAAAATTTATCAATATAATTAATTATTTTAATAATTATGTTTATATCTTGAACATGGTATCTGTTTAAAATGTATATTTACTTTCTAGCTTTAGCCACCAAGTCCGAAAATGACTGCTCCCATGTGTACATCTTGATCACTCTCATACCAGAAATAATCTCGTTCATTAACCTCAATCGGGCATCCGTTAATTTTGCCGTTTTTTGTCTAGATACAATTAGATATTGATTTAATTTAATTTGACTTTGTTTATTACTTATATCTACAATTAAAATAAAATTACCTGCAGCGCGAAAATAGTTTACCCATGATCAACTGGAATGGTATATACAGCACAAACAGGCCCAGTCCCACCACCGTTGAATTGCCCAAATATGTCCATGTTATGTAAATAACTAGTACGGCTTGTATGGGCCCCACAATCACGCAGGTCATTGAAATTGCAAACTATAATCAAGGGTAAACAATTAGCAAATATTTTATTTCCTAACATATTTATCATGTTTTGTAATAAACTAACCTCATCAAACCGGTTGACATCGTTGGACATAATATTGATTATTGGGCCGACAGTTGTCTTCGCCAGCGATGATTGGCTCAGTTTTAAAGACTTTCATTTTAAAATACGGTAAATATTTAATTAGTTGTTTTGTAATAAATAATAATCAAATATGTTTAATACAGTAAAGTCAATCTATTGAAAATCAATCTAACATTATAAAAGTAATACAGTACTGTCATGATTTTCATTAATTATTTATCTATAATATTTTAATGTACAGTACATGTAGTAATTGGCACTTGAGAAAACATGTACCCTATTATCTTATTACATGTACCTGTTTATTGTTTACTGTTCAATATTTTACGCTTGATACGACATCTAAATTAATCTTATTGATTTATTAATTCACAGTAGATGTATATGTAGTATAAATGTTTCTAGCACAATTTATCATAAAGATGATAGCATTTTACATTTGTTTGTGATAAAGGTCATTACCACAAAAAACATAAATTTTTAAAAATAATTAAAATGATCTACGTACTTTAAACAATTAATTATTATGTAAGCGATCATACCTTTTGGTACATGAGAGTAGTGCACGCGTTACGCAATCTCATGCCCACCTGTAGGTTACGCATTAGGCACGGGTGGTGTAGTGTGATGTACAGGGCTGAACAAACTACAATACCACCCGCAGCCATACAGGCATGTTGGTAGCTCATGTAATTGGCCCCGCTGAAATAGTCAATCACAAAGCCCAAAAGTAAAGGCTGACCAATTCGTACTACACATTCCTGTTATTTAAAATTTTTTAAAAACCTATTTTTATTAATTAAATTCAATTTAGATTTTTGACTACAATTTTTTAAAATCTCAATTTCTTACCCCGATGCCAAAAATAGTGACCGGGATTATAAACTGTAGGCCAAAAGTTTTAAGCAACGCCCACCAGAATTTAGGTTTATGCTTACGGAGTTCAATATCCCAATTTCTATAATGTTTTAATTTGACATTGTTTAAATTTAGTAATAGTATATAAAGTATTTAAAACTAAAAGTTATAGTTAAAATCATTATTAAAAGTATTAAAACTGACCTTTCCAATTGTTGAACCACTACTAGCGCCTCATCGTCTTTAGAACATCGGCTTAAGTGTTCGTACGATAGACTCTCTGTTCGCCAGCCCTTCCAGAATAGAGGGTAAACCCAACTGAACCGACAATTTGGGTAATTATATTTGTTCACAAATTAAGCTTTTTATAAATTATAAGTTTTTATAATAATTTAAAATTTATTTAGAATTTAAAAATTTAAGAATTAAAATGTAACTTACGTTAAAAATAATTTCTGTAAAAAGCTTATTGAATCCCATCTAGATTTTTTGGTTATTTTACTTTCCACTTCCATTGTTATTAAGTATTTATTAACACAGTGTTTAAAATAAAATTAATAAATACAACTATTATTAAAATTATTATAAGTTATAATTAAGATCCTTTTAAGTATATATTTTTTTGGGATATAAAATTATTTTGTAAATAAAAGTTTATTAATAATAAAATAAATACTAATTAAATGTAATATTAAACACAATAAATCTTTATGTTATATAAGATTTCACTTTATAATCTATTATAAAAAAAGTTATAAAGAAATCATAAACTAATTAAATGTAAAAATAAATAAATAATTGTTTGCATAGTAAAAACTTTATAATAATATTTAATATCCTTTATATACTATAAATAATAGGTGTGAATAGTGTGGCCACATGTGTGTGACACTGGGAATAAGCAAATATTTATTTAACATAGACATTGTTCACCGGTAGATTAGCGCCGATATGATTTTGTATTAATAATAATTATTGTTATTGATATTAATTATTACGAAAGTTGTATGAAATTTACCCTTTAATTGATAGATGATTTGATTTACATAATTATCAATTTCAATATTTATTGTTTATGTCAATTGAAAACTATTTTATGACCAGGATGTAAGAAATATAGGCTAAATATGAACTAGCATTAGTATTATGGATTTATTATGAAAATCTATTTTATGTTTAGTAAACAATGTTTATATGTCAATAGGATTAAAATGACCTTATTGTAATAAGGTTTAAAAACTGGCCTTTCTGTATTTTATATTTAAGCACTATTAAACATTTTATAAAACTTTTAATTTTAAAAATAGGTTATAAATTAATATTGTTTTTGAAAAAAATATTAACATTTTAAAACTACCGTGATATTAAATGTAATTAATTTTCTTGATTCACCAATATTAATTTTGATATGCCTGAACGGCTTTTATATTGATTAATTATCAAATCAGTCGAAATGATTAATTAATAAAATTAAACAATCACGATTATATTTGGCGACTGTGTCGATCATAATGCAATATAAATAATTTTATTTGTTGCCTGTATATTTCCAGGAAATATATTACAATTTATATAACGGATAAATACAAACAATATGTTATCTATTTTGTTGTGTGAATCAGTAATCTATGTAATTCTGTTCACTTGAAATTGTTGTTTACTCATAAACATAAAATAAAAACCTATTGTTAATTCTGTTATACGCCTATATATATGCTTAATTACAATTATGCAAGTTCTGGATGAAATCAATGTAAATAGTCTTACCTTAGTATTTTGGTTTTTTAATATTGCATCATTGAATTACCAGTAGTTGTCACATGATATAATTTTCGTTGTACATTTGTTAATTTAATATCTATTGCAGGTATAATTGATAAAGGTTATATTCCATAAACAATCGAGGCCATCTCGGCTACTAATTTATAGGAACTTCCGTTTTTATTGTTGTATATAAAGCCAAAAAATTGCAATAATAATAATTATTAACAAAGTCTTATTAAAATTTATTTTTATAATCTTATTAATAAAAGTAATTAAATTAATGCTATAACTACTCGCTGTAAATTTTTACTCAAAAAATATAATTCAAGTAAATTATAACTTACCTAAGTACAATAATGTCAAACTTAGTCAAACCCGCAGATCGTTACGCTGGACTCGACCCAAGATTTTGGTATTGTATTTTAAAAAATTAAATAGCATAATAAACATAATAATTTAATTATTGTCTTAGGGCCGACATCGCGCACATGGTCGAAGTGAATAAGCCAATTAATCTAGGTATGGGAATGCCGGATTTCAACGCCCAGCCACAGTCTATTATGGACGCCATGTGCGATGTGTTAGTCGATGGCCACTATTCGCTACATCAATACACAAAGAGTCCGGTAAGCATGATACATTACTTTATCTTGGTCATTGTATATACATTTGTTGTTAAATCAAGCTACTGTAGAATAAAATTATATAAAAGTTTATTTTAGATTTAGTAGCATTTCAGTGATGAATAATCATATTACTGATTGCATAGTAAATTGTTTTGATTTAATAAATTAGAAAATGTATCAAAATATCATATGATTTTTATGATGTTCTAAACAATTATATAGCAAAAAAGTTATAATTATCATTTTCAAATCATTGAAAAGTTTTAAAAAATGTTTAGCGCCCAACGTGGGGCTCGAACCCACGACCCTGAGATTAAGAGTCTCATGCTCTACCGACTGAGCTAGCCGGGCACACGTGACCTTAAACTAACTATTTATGCTAGTTATGTACATGCAGTGTAAGTGTAGTAGTAAAAGTGAATAAGTCGTTATCTATTACCGTAATCAAATGTAATTATAAATAAATTATTTAATAAGTTTTTTTTATTTATGTTTACCAAATCTATAACGACAATAACAAAATTAATAAAAGTAAAAGCATCATTTATAAATACTTGTTTACTTGATAAATATATCCTAGATCCTTGTTGAAATCCGTGTTTACCTATACTCATAAATAAACTCGGTTGTATAACTAAATCAAACAGGGTCATCCGAGATTAGTGAAAGTGTTGGCCAAACTATATTCACACCTATTGAACAACGAGGTGAGAGATGACAACATCCTTATAACACTGGGCGCCTATCAGGCCATACACTGCGCGCTGTACGGCCTAATTAACCATGGTGATGAGGTGATCATAATTGATCCGGCCTACGATGCCTATGCCATGATTACTAGGGCTGCTGGCGGTGTACCCGTGCATACGGCACTCAAACGGGTCGACACCTGTAGTGATGGTAATAATAATAATAATATTACCGGCGCTGATGGTTGGGAACTGGACTTTGTTGACCTGGAGGCAAAGTTCAATCATAATACCCGGCTTATCATAATTAATACACCGCATAATCCACTGGGAAAGGTTAGTAAAACATTACTATCAATATTTTTTGTCAACATGGTATTGAAATTATGTTTTTATTGAGTTTTTTTTATAAAGATAATTTTGTTTCGCAATTTATATGTAATTTACGGCAAATAAGTGTTTGTTATTTATCTTCAGTGCAATGTTTTTATTGTGAAATGATTTTGGTTTTTATTTTCAAGTTTTGTTTTTAATCTTTACTTAAAGTGTTTGTTGAGAGAGAGAGAGAGAGAGAGCTAATAAATTTTAAAAACAGATTTTTAAATTATTTATTTATTTATTAATACAAGTAAATAAATAAATGCATAAAATTGGATTTTAATCAATAGGTATTCACGGCATCAGAATTGTCGAGAATCGGAGAGTTATGTAAAAAATACGATACAATCGCTGTCATGGATGAGGTGTACGAATGGCTTACCTATGATGACAGCAAACACTTTAGACTTGGTAAAAAGCACACACACTTTCACATATTACTCATTAAAATTACAATAAACACTAACTATATTTATAATTACAATAAAAAACAATCACCAGCCTCCATGCCGGGAATGTACGAGCGCACAGTGACCATTGGCAGTCTGGGCAAGGCGTTCAACGTGACCGGTTGGCGGTGCGGTTGGGCCATCACTGGGCACCCGGGCATCAGACACGCGCTAACACTGGCCCATATGGCGAGCGTATACTGTTGTCCCACACCTATTCAAGAGGCAGCAGCCAGGGCGTTTGAAATTGAGCTTGATAAACTTCAGCTCAATCACGTGGACAGTATGTATTGGACACAACTGTGCGCACTGTTGGACAAAAAGCGAGCCCTAATGTACGACATGCTGACTGATATGGGGTTAAAGGCAATGGTTCCCGAAGGGGGCTATTATATGGTGGCCGACTGTAGGGCCCTTATAGATAGGCTAGATTTGACCGCTTATTACGATAAGAGGGGTAAAACGTTTGAGTTTGTCCGGTGGCTGTCCGCCCGGGGCGTACAGGCGGTGCCGTTGACTGTGTTTTACAGTACGGATAATAAGCATTTGGCCGAAGGTTTGGTGAGATTTTGCTTTATAAAAAGCGATGAAACTCTAGCTAAAGCTGAGGCTATGTTGAGAAGTATTACTAATGAGCTTGATCCTAATAAAGGGTTTTATTTGGGTCACTAGTGTTATTTTGGTTTATTTATTTTCTGAATGTTATTTTAAAGTACAGTATTCATCTTATTTTAGTAATTTATTTATTTATACAAATATGATCTACATTTAAATGGTGTATGATCTTTTATTATAAAGTTTCTTATTGTTAATGTATTCATTTATTTGATAATAAATTATATAAATTAAAAATGTATTTGAAATAAAAGCTTAAGATATAAAATATATAAGTTATTATGAAATTACACATAATTTTGAATGTAATAGAGAACACATATGTAATTGTAAAATTAATTAAATTTTTAAATTAAAATTTACTTTAAAACATCATATGATATAAAATTAATTTCGAAATATGATTTATAAAAAATACAAGAAATATATAATTACAAATAATTTTGAAAGAAATAGATATAAAAATCTGGAATTGTATAATGAATTAAAAAGACAGTTGTAAAGAGGGATTACTACTAATGTATAACTAAATTAAACAATAAGTATATGAACAATGTTACGCTTATAGGGTAATGTTAAGTGTATTATAAAAGTACATATCAACATCTTTTGTGTGATACCTTCTTCATTATATATATACAGTATATAGCAATCAGAAAGCATATGATCACAAACACTATTAGAGGCGGTCATCATTCTTCATAAGATACATTTATCTTATTATTTATTAATTTAAAAATTTGAGATTCATTTACTATTAGATTCAAAATTATTTGTAATTTTATATGTAATTCCTGTATTTGTAATAACCACATCATTTATCAGGAATGCTGTTTATAGAATCGTTCTGTTAACCCCCACACTGTAAGGTTTAAAATAAGATTCCATGTTAAATCTATGACTATACTTTAACATAGGTTTAACATGGGACCCTTTATCATAGATTTTTATGGCATAACAGCTTAATTCTATAACATAGATTGAACATGGGTAACACAATGTTAAGATTGGTAGTGCCAAAAATATGGCAATGTTAAGTCACTGAATATGATAGGCCTATGGGAATGCTAAGTCATAGGATAATGCAAATCTTATAAGACTAACTTTAAGTCTATTTGGCTCATATAAAATCTGTTAATAATACAAAACAAATTTTTAAGCAAAACTCGAATGGTGGCTTTATTAACCTTGTTTAATAAATAATATTTTAAAATTAAAATTAATTCAAAGCCATGCGGTATTTTAAAGTTAATTTTATAATTTAATTTAAAACTTTAAATGTGCTAAATTATACTGTAGTTTCATTATAAAAATTAGTGTCAAACAGTAAACATTTGAACTTAAATAAAACTAGTAATTATTTTATAAAAGTTATTGCAAAACTTTTGCGTAAGTCATAAAATTTATATTATCCTCACTTGTTCATTATTTATTATAACTTTAATAATCCATATTAATTTATTAGTGTTTAAAAACTACCAATATCAATTCATACAAACAATGTTTAATCTGGTTAAAGTTTTGAGCCTCGTATTGTGGATTATTTGCCTGGTGCAAATAATTATGATCAAATCTATACAAGGTAAACAATAACATCATTTAATTTAATGCAAATTACATAATTCATTTTAAAAATATTAAAACATTTAATTATACTTATACTATTCTAAAGGATTTGTCTACCACAAAATAGAGTGTGACAAGTCAGCCACTTGCCGCGGCAGATTATGTTGCGTATAATAAATGATCATGACTATTTGTACTACTTGATATTTATTTGAAGTTTAACATTTATAAATTTTATTAATGTAATTTTAGTTTATATTAATAAAAATAATAAAAATGTCTAGTAAATAAAATACTATTGAATAAACAAATAAATAATTTTGTTGTAATAAAATGATTATTTAAACTTTAAATTGATTTGTTTATTTATTTAAATTATTTATTAATTTAGTTACAATGATGTCAATACAATAGCAATGAATTTTGCTCAACACTAAAATAATGGTTAGTTTATTAGCTAGTTTGTACATCTGCGGACACTAGATTACGCTATGATCGCAACATTTTCATATAATCTATGAATTTTTACTAATTGCCAGTTATTATAAAGCAAAATTAGTAATCGAAGCATCACTCATTACATTGATTCACATGAATAACATATTTATCTGAAGATTAAGCTAAGGTTTGGTTAGCAATTTGTTAACAATTAATGTTCTGTTTAATATATAATAAGAATTATTTTATTTTAAAAATTTTGCTATGCTCTTTATCATACATCAGCCATCATTAGCGTGGAGCCATACGACTCGTGGCTCACTCGTACGATAGGATTTGGAGATACGTCAAGCTATTATTGCGATATTTTAACCATTGTTTGTTTTAATTGAATTTCAATTTTATTTACGATTACAATATTTTTTTTGCAATTTACATCTTAATGCTTTTCAACATTATTGTCTCATTCGGTGCAAGAATGAGTATATGACATTGACTTTACATGGGTAATACTAATCCTATGGGCACTGTTAAGTCTACTGTCTATAATTACTCACATACTACTTACTGTTGTAATAAAACTTTATATAATATGTTTCGTATAGAGATTAACAAAGGTTCATTTTTGCATTTGAATGCAATATTATGATTAAGTTTCATGGTAAAAGTATGTGAAAATGTAAAAATCAACCCTTGTTTGGCTCTATATTAGAGTGACCAACTCACTTTATTCATGTGAATCAATGTAATGAGTGATGCTTCGATTACTAATTTTGCTTTATAATAACTGGCAATTAGTAAAAATTCATAGATTATATGAAAATGTTGCGATCATAGCGTAATCTA